>JAODAL010049104.1:0-28442 GCA_025379985.1 Phyllomedusa bahiana
CGGTTTTTTATAACATCTCTTAAAAAGAAACTTCCAGCGAGGTTGGCTACAGTCCCATGACTTTAAACTTCTGAATAGTGCAACTGTAGGAACATTAAAGGGGTTGTCTCACTACATTGATTCGTCCTGTTTTCTTGGTTTCATTTTGAATTCAGGGGCGTGTTTACTGTCTTCGACTAGGCTGTAGTAGAAGCCGGGTCTTACTATAGAAAACCAGTGCTGGCAGCCTATCATGAGAGATGAACAGGTCTGTAGTTTATAGCACCCAGTGCTGTGAGACTTTCAGTAGAGATCAAACAGGTCTGTAGCTATAGCAACCAGTGCTGGTAGCCTTTCAGTAAAGATCAAACAGGTCTGTAGCTATAGCAACCAGTGCTGGCAGCCTATCAGGAGAGATCAAACAGGTCTGTAGCTATATCGCCCTGAGGGCTGATGCAGCCCATACAAGAGGGGATATCTAGGAATAGGTAGGACACTGTTTATGGACACATATTGCAAAGTGATTTGTTTTTGCAAGATCTTCAACATAAAAAGCAATCCTTGTAGTGAGACAACCCCTTTAAGGAACTTTCTGCCTGTGCTCAGTGTCATGTTGATGTTCCTATATTGATCCTGCGTTGCTGTATGTTATTTACTGTTGTCTGGTTCCTGTGGTTACTTGCTGCTGTACCTGCCGTCTACTAACTTACTGTATGCTACTACCAGGGCCGGGACAAGGCATTTTGGTGCCCTAGGCAAATCTGGCCCTAACTTAACAGACGTACCTGCGCCCTCCCCAGCTAGGTAGAATAAGGGGGGAAAAAACAAAACACAATTCCGACACACAACAGTGGAGTAGGTGGAATATATACATATATTTATATGAAATATGTTGTGTATGAAAAATCCATACATTATACCGATATACAAGGAAGGGTAGGGTATAGGAGGCATATATATAGGCAGGCAGGGCATGCTATATGGGCCACATATATAGGCAGGCAGGGCTTAGGAAAGTCTATAGGGGCCATATATTTTAAAAATTATAGGCGAAATAAAGGGGATAGAGTAGGCTATAGGGCCATTTTATTAGGAAGGGCATAGGGGAGGCTATATAGGGGCCAAAAAATTTAGGCAGGCAAAGGGGATAGGGTAGGCTATTGGGGCTATATATTAGGCAAGCAGGGCCAAAAGGATAGGCTATAGGGGCTATATATAGGCAGGCAGGGCATAGGATAGGCTATAGGGGCTATATATAGGCAGGCAGGGCATAGGGTAGGCTTCAGGGCCATATATATATAGGCAGGCAGAGCTTTGAGGAGCAGCAGCAGCAGCCACCGATAACATCGCTGCAGTCAGGTAGCCGCAGCTTTATAAGTCGATGAAGGACTGTTATACAGTAATGTTTGTGCGCCCCCCACGTGACAGGCAGAGGTGGTGCCCTAGGCCATCGCCTACCTCTGCCTACCCATCGTCCTGGCCCTGGCTACTAACATCCTCTTTTGCACCTGCCTGAGACCTGCCACCTCTGCCTGCTCCTGCATCTTCTATGCCTGGCACTTTGGCTGTCACTTGGAGCAGCATAGTCATGGGGTAGCAACCTGGGAGTCCTCTGCAGCCATATCACATGCCGGGTGGCTCCTTAGACTCTGCTCCCTGGCGTGGTCTACACCATCTCTCATGGTGACCCATAGGATCCACCACCAGCATCAGGGCTGTATTTATAGGTCGTTCTGCCCTAGGCACTAAACCCTAATACGCCCCCATTAACCAATTAGATTACCACGCCCTTTTCATATTATGCCCCACCCCTTTTCAAAAGCCACGCCCACTATGCCCATGTAACGGGCCAAAAAGAAAACTAATTGAAGGGTTTGCCCCTCACCCAGCTTTTTTAGAAGTTTGAGAAACCCTTTTTAGCATTCAGGAAAGACTGGAGAAGCCGCCCACGTGCCTACCCTAACCCTTAGGGCTTTAAACCCAAAAAAAGCCCAAAACTGCCTTTAAGGGAAAATGCACCCCCAAAATTTTTTTTTTTTTAAACCCGATCCAGACCCTGAACATATTTCTTTTCCTTTTTTCCCACATTTTTATTTTCCCGATTGTAGATTTCTTGGTTTGGGGCGTCTGTATGTGAAATATGATCTTTTGAAAACATTTCTCACCCGAGCAACAAATCGAAATTCATTTTCCCAGAAAGTTTTTTTAAAAAATGGGGGCGGGGATAGGGGGGAAGGGGGTGGGGAGGGAAGAAAACTTTGGGGCCCCCGGGCCCTTTACAGTGGCAGGTAACTAAAGTTAGTGGAAGTCTAATAAGATTTTTATAGGGTTTTAGGAAAAGGCCAAAGGGGTTCAAACAGCAAAAAAAGGGCCCAAGGCTTTCTCCCCACACTGTGGGCCCTTTTTTATGCCGTTTGTTAAAAGTGTGTTTTTTTGTGCAAAATGCGGTGTTAATTCGTACAAATTTTGGGTCTTTTAAAAATCGTGATTTTACCGCAATTTTTGTGCAGTTTTTTGAACCCCGTATTAATCACCCCGGGGCCCTTTTTGCACAAAAAACACATTTTTAAAAAACACTTTAAAAAGGCCCTGTGTGAAGCCCCCTTTGTGCTAGTTCCCCAACGGCTTATTTGCGGAGGGTAATTAAAAGCCTGGGGGACCCGGGCAGGAGCAGGGGGGGGGGGCTTTTTGGCCAATTTTAAATATCAATTTCAAACGGCCCTGTATACGCCTCTGGTAATTCACAAAGTCACTTAACTCCCCCCAGGCGTATTGCCAAGCAGGGAGAGGAGACTAAATTTCCCTAGTTCATCTATAGAACTGTGGGTTACCCAAATTGGGGGGCTTTGGGGGGTATTCCAGCCGTAAAAACCGGGGCAGTACGGGGGTAATTTTCGGACGTAAAAAACATCCCATTTTAAGCCGTGTGAACATACCTTTTGGTTTTATGCTGTTTAACCCCCCTTCCCCCAAGAGGTGCCGCCCTAGACAACCCCCTTATGATCCTTTTATACACAAACCCCATGAGGGCCCCCATAGATACTGCACCTATTCAACAAACACCATGCAAAACGTCCTTGTAGGTCTGTTACCTCCTATTTTATAATGGGCCCTCCATATAGTCTGATTCCCCCTATTTTTATAACAGGGAACAAAACCAAAGGGCTCCTTTTAAAACTGTTTCCTCCTATTTTATGGGGAAAACCCGGGAAACAAAACAGCTCCATATAGTCTATTTCCTCCTTTTTAAAAAACGTAACAACCCCTCCATATTGTCGATTTTTCCTTTTTAATTTTTCGGGAAAACCAAAGCCCAAATTTTGCCGGGGACCCATAACATGTTTCCCCCGCCTTCCTCCAATTTTCCCCCATTCCAAAAACCTCTCACTCACGGTTTTTCCCTGCCTACATCCCCCCACTTCCCGTTTCACCTGCCTCCCTTCCCCAACTTTTAAAAGTTTTTTACCCCTCCACTCCCCCCCTTAGTTTTTACCTGCCCCCCCCCCTTTTTGCCCCACCCCCCTCCTTTCCCCCCTTCCCCCCCCTTCCCCCCTCCCCCCAAACATTACCTGTCCTGAAAAGCGGGGGAGGGGGCCCCGGGTCTTTCTTGCTCTGCGGGGCCCTCTGTGCGCTGCTGAGGAGTTTGGGGTTGGGGGCGCTTCTTCTCTCCGCTCCCCCCGGGGAGCTTCCGCTCTTCTTTTGGGGGGAGCGCCTGTTAGGGAGAGGAGGAAAGGGGCCGCGCAGCCCGATCCTTCCCGGGCAGCACAACCCCGCCACGGGGGAGGGCAGCAGACATAAAGCGAAAAACTTGCTGTTGCTGCCTGTCTGTCATTACAATAGAGCGCCGAAAGGGAGAAGCAGTATGTCCCTACCGGCGCTCCGTTGTCCACTGCCGCACTGCCGGAAAAAAACAAAAAAACAGGGAATTCCGATGAACGCCGCTGCCACCAATGATAGTCACAAGCGGCCGCAACCTCTGATCCCCCCCCCCCTCCCCGCTCCGGCCACTGAGGAGGCGGGTACCCGGAGGAAAATAGAAAAAAATAAACTCCTGCTGCAGTGCCGCCCCCTAATAGGCGCCGCCCTAGGCATGTGCCCACGGGTGCCTAGTGGGAAATACGGCCCTGACCAGCATACCTGGAACTGTTATAATTAGATCCACCATGGTATTGGGCAACTCAGCTCTCTAAACAGTGACTGCTGTTCATGTTATAGAGCATGCCCACTACAACGTCCTGTAGAAGGCAATGTGTTGCTCCTATTTTCTGGAGCCTGCTGTAAAGCAAATTTTTGCAGCAAAATGGCTATTCCTAAAATCATGTAAATAAGTAATAAAATGAAAGTAGATAAGAAAAAAAGACTATACCCTTCAACCCAAGCATTAAAGAGGTTGTCTCACTATAGAGATCACTTTTTATGTTAAAGATCTTGCAAAAACAAGTCATTTTGCAATATGTGTCCATTAACAGTGTCCTTCCTATTCCTGGATATCCTCTCTTGTATGGGCTGCATCAGCTTCTCGGTTCCTATAGATACAGACCTGTTTGGTCTCTCCTGATAGGCTGCCAGGACTGGTTGCTATAGCTACAGACCTGGCTTCTACCGCAGCCTAGTGGAAGCCAGTAAACACGCCCCTGAATTCAAAGTGAAACCAAGAAAACAGGACTGAGGTAAGATGAATCAATGTAGTGAGACAACCCCTGTATATTCAGAATGTGGAACATGCACTACAAGAGAAAGTGATGGAACCAGAAAGATTGTAATAGATATGCTATTTATACAGAGAGTGAAATTTGGGAGAAATGTCATAGAAAACAAGGGGAAAGAAACACCTGGCCCTGGTGTCCTAAGGGACCACCACAATCCCATGCTCCGATGTGCACCACTGCCTTGTTGGATACCTTAGTACCCGCCTGCATTACACTAGTCCGCTGCCTCTCTCTGACTTATTTGCAATGTATGAATTAAAGCAAATAGAAGCGACCAGATTAATATGTACAGTAATTCTGTAGTAGAGTTAAATCAACTGAGAAAAAAATCCAGGTCATTGGCCGGTAAAAAAAAAAAAAAAGACTCCCGGCAATATTTCTCCATAAATAGCACAAATCACATGAAATGAATGCAAGATGGGGAAAGCTGTAACCACACAATGTTGAAGACAAAGAGGATCTCCAAAGAGGTTATATAGATCCCGTGATTTCAATGTGTCCAACCAAGATCACACATCATATAGAAAAATGAGAGGCTCCGAGGCACAATTCATAGCCTGATAATATCACACACCACAGTGCAAATACAAGGAGGACAATAGATACCGGAGATAGATTAGAAAACAGACAGATAAATAGAAAGATAGAAAATAGACATAAAGATAAATTGACACAATGATAGATGATAGATAAAAAATTCACATATACAAAGATAAATAGATAGACACAAATATAGATACGATAGATAGATAGATAGATAGATAGATAGATAGATAGATAGATAGATAGATAGATAGATAGATAGATAGAAATATACAAACATCACTAGATCTACATAAATATATATAAATAGATAGATAGGTTGATAGACAAGTATGTATTGAAAGATATGGGATAGATAGATAGATAGATAGATAGATAGATAGATAGATAGATATGGGATGGATAGATAGATAGATAGATAGATAGATGAAAAACATACAGATACAAAGATATGTAGATGGCCAAAAAGATAGATACAATATATAGATACAGTAGCTAGATAGATAGATAGCTAGATAGATAGATAGATATTTGATAGATATATAGATATATAGATAGATAGATAGATAGATAGATAGTTAGATATATATGGTATAGATAGATAGATAGATAGATAGATAGATAGATAGATAGATAAATAGATAGGTTGATAGACAAGTATGGATTGATAGATATGGGATAGATAGATAGATAGATAGATAGATAGATAGATAGATGAAAAACATACAGATACAAAGATATGTAGTGGCCAAAAGATAGATACAATAGATAGATACAGTAGCTAGATAGATAGATAGATAGATAGATAGATAGATAAATAGATAGATAGATAGATAGATAGATAGATAGATAGATAGATATGGGATAGATAGATATGGGATAGATAGATAGTTAGATAGATATGGGATAGATAGATAGATAGATAGATAGATAGATAGATAGATAGATAGATAGATAGATAGATAGATAGATAGCTATGGGATAGATAGATAGATAGATTGAGATAGATAGCTAGCTAGATAGCTAGATAGCTAGATAGATAGATAAATATGATATAGATAGATTCTCTTTACAACTGCATATGTAAGGGGGTGGGGGGTGGCAGGCCTTGTGTACAGTGGCTTTCCCAGGCAGACACTATTTATGGGGTAAGGGGCTGTTATTCCTACGAGGACACAGTGTTACCCTTTTTCCCCCGAAAATAAGACATCCCCTGAAAATAAGACCTAGTGCATTTTTTTATGCAATTCAGAGTTTGGCTGCTTATGCTGATGCTTGTGATGAAATCACTACAGTATATTAATACATGTTGATTTTTGTTCAACTGTAAATGTGAATTCTTGTTCATGGAAAAATAAGACATCTCCTAAAAATAAGACCTAGCGTGTCTTTAGGAGCAAAAATTACTATAAGACACTGTCTTATTTTCAGGGAAACAGGGTACATAGCACTACAACTGGCTTTTGAATGTAATTGACTGCATGGCATGGTATTATTATTCTGTGACTATATGCTGATGTTATTTAGGTGATGTGCAGTGATGGTCTTCAGTCTCTGTCTGTGATATATATAAATGTATGACAGTCTTTCCATATCATTGCGTCACTGTATAGTGATATTAATCCATTGTTGTTTGTCGATATCATTCAGTCACTGTATAGTGGTTTTATTTATTCATAGCGATGTTATTCAGTATTGTACAGAAATACACTACTGTAATACCTGTTGATCACAGACAATCTTGGTGACTGCTGATATGTTCATAGTTTACAACAGAGTGTACATTACCTCATATACCTTTAAAATGAGAGAGCGAAAAGTATTTGCGGGGACAATGCAGCGCTCATTCCTTAGTAAAACATTGCACGCTGCATGTGGCGCTAAGTATATCCATATGGTGACAATAAATGTTTTGGGCTATTCTTTATCTATAAATAGTCTGACTTTGCACACAGAGCAATGTCATGTCAAGATATTGGAATTTCTTTAGAATTTAAGTTTTTCTTGACCCAATCTTTATTAAGCTTGATACCACGGAAATTAAAAATTCCTTTTAGATCACATTACTCAGCGGTGTCTGTCCTTTTATGCCCCTCTCCTCTTTGCATTGTAAATCTGCTGTAAATTACCCGCTCAGTGGTGATTGTGTTATTTGGATGCTGTCTGTGTGTTGTTGGCTTACTGCTCTCTTGTCACATAATCTCATCTCCCTGGATTCTCCGCCTCAGCCATAGGGGAGCATGTGTCTCTCCAGATGTTGCTGAACAAGTAGCAAGGCTGGATAGGCTTTGATTGGAAAAGCAGCAGAGCTGCGCTCAGTAAAAGCTGGAGATTGCCCCTTATTGTGGGGATAACATTAGACTTTTAAAATCCAATTTGCTTTTCAATCAACAGGATTGCTGTATCTGAAGTCTCTAATGAGTCCCAGACATTACATAATTTGTCTCTTCACAGTTTAGGCACTTTCCTCCCAAATGCAGAAAAGACTGTGCTCCTCTGTCAATATGCTGAACAGTTTATATGAAAATATATCTGTACCTGGGAAACCTGCAAGATCACCTATATTGCACGTACGAGTCAAATGTAAAGAAGTGACACAAAAAAGACAGACCAATAAAAACATAACCAGATCAGACCCCAGACAAGAACCTCTCAAGCAGTTACAGACTCCAGTCCAGACTCCCTTAAGAAATACAAAACCCAGAACAGACCCCATCAACAACTACAGACACCAGGTCCCCTTAAGCAAATACAAACTCCAGACAGGACCCCCTACACAAACACAAACCCAGACGACTATCCCCTTAAACAGAGACCCCAAATCAGAACCCTCAAACAAATATAGACCCCAGGCCAGACCTCTTAGCAAATACAGACTCCAGACCAGACCCCCTACACAAACGCAAACCCAGACTATCCCATTAAACAAATAGAGACACCGGACTCCTCAAGTAAATACAAACTCCAGACCAGACCCCCTACACATATGTAAACCCAGTCCAGACTCCCTAAAGAAATACAGAACCCAGAACAAACAACATCAACCAAGACAGACCCCACACCAGAGTCCCCTACACAAATACAAACTCCAGACAAGTCCCCCAACACAAACGCAAACCCAGACAACCCCACTAAACAAATAGAGACACCAGACCAGACTCCTCTAGCAAATACAGACTCCAGACCAGACCCTCTACACATATGTAAACCCAGTCCAGACTCCCTAAAGAAATGCAGAACCCAGAACAAATCCAGACTACCCCCTTAAACAAATACAGACCCCAGACCAGATCACCTTAAGCAAATAGACTGCAGGCCAAACCCCCTACACAACACAGAACCTGACTGTACTCCCTAAACAAATGCAGACTCAAGCAAATACAGACTCCACACCAGACCCCCAGCACATATGTAAACCCAGAAAAAATCCTTTAAAAAATCCCCAATTATGAAGACAGGCTCAGCCCAAGGCCCCTACAAAAATAAAAAACCCAGTTTTCCCCCGTAAAAAAAACACCCCCAAAGACCAGATCCTAAGTAATAGGGATTATAGATCCCTTTTATAGAAATAAGGCTTCAGCCCAAGACCCTCTCCCAAAAATACAACCCAGCTATTCTGTAAATAAAACCCCCGATCCCAAATTCGTCTCCCTATGTGAACAGAGACTCCAGACCAGGCCTCCTACCCAAATACATAGGATCAGACCCCATCAACAAATAAAGATCCAGACCAGACTCCCTAACACAAATACAAACCCAGACCAGATTCCCTTAGAGGGGTTGTCTCACTACAAGGATGGCTTTTTATGTTAAAGATCCACCATGGTATTGGGCAACTCACTTCTAAACAGTATTGTTTTGTTATGAGCTGCCCACTCAACGTCTGTGAAGGCAATGTGTTGCCCCTTTTTTTGGGAGCTGCTTAAAGCAATTTTTGCACACAAGGGGTTTTTCTAAAATATGAAATAAAAAATAAAATGAAGTAGATAAGAAAAAAAAACTTACCCTTCAACCCAACTTTAAAAGGTTGTCTCACTATAGAGATTATTTTTTATTTTAAAAAGTTTTTAGCAAAAAAAAGTCACTTTCAATATGTGCCATTAACATGCCCTTTCCTATTCCGGGTTTTCCCCCTTTGTATGGGCTGCATCAGCCCTCGGGGCGCTAGGGCTACAGACCTGTGTGATTTTCCCCGATAGGCTGCCACATGGTGCTATAGTACAACCTGGTTTATGCGCCAAAAAAGGGGGGGACATAAACATTACAAAAAAAACCAAAAAAACCCGGCTGGTAAGATTGGATCCCCTTTAGCGACTCCTCTTGAACCCCAAAAACAAATACAACCCCAAATCAGACCCCCAAACCGAACTGGGACGGATTCGGTTCCCAGGCAAAATAAAGGCACAATGCTCCCCCTGTACGGGTGCTCGGGGGTGGGGGACCCGGAAACCCCCGGGGGTTGGCTAGTACCAGGCGGGGCAAAGGGACCCCGTTTCACCCCCCCCCCCCAAAAGGGGAAGGTTACTGCAGGGAAACCCCCAGGGGGCACCCTGAGTAGGTCCTGGCGGTACGCCGAAGTGGAGGCAAGGGAAAAGGTCAGAATAAAAGGCAGCCAGGAGGACTGGGGGCACGACAGGAACGAAGACAACGATGGATGCAGTCAGGTGATAAAAGGAGCAGAGAAGAGGGATTTCCCTTGACCCCAAATCAGGAAAGGACACTGGATAACTGGGGCAGAGAGCAGGGGAAAAGGAAACCTTTAAAAAACTCCTGCAAGAAATTTAAATTTGGGTAGGGAAAATTACCCGTTGCGCCTGGCCCCTTTTAAAAGCAGGGAACCAAAAATCGCGGCCCTAGTGGGGGGGAAAATGCGAGGCGGCACCTGTGAGGGGAAGCGGGGAGCAGGTGAGGAAAACAGAAGCCCGGGTGCAGCGGGGATGACCCGGCCGAGTAACGGGCGTGTATGTAGTCTGGGCATCGGACTGCAGCACGAGCCGTTACGTACCCCCCCCCACCTTTGGGCCCCCCCCACCCTAAATGAAGCCCGTAAAACGTTGGTGGCTTAGGAGCATTGAAGGGTTTTTTCAGGACCAAAGCCCTTTCCCAACAATGAGTTTAAAGATTTTACCTCTGGAAGGGTTCATATCTAGGTCTCCTCACCCCTAGGTATCTTCGGCACGGGGGGGTATGGCAGGGGAAAACCCCCTTTTTTGAGTTCCGACCGAGAATCAGAGGTTTCAGAAAAGGAAACGTGAAACAAATTTGGGAAAACGAACAAGGGGGGGTAAATGGAGTTTGTAGGTACCGGGTTGATCATTGTGGAGGAGAAAGGGCCAAGGTAATGGAGCAAACTTCAAACTTGGTACTTGGAGTGGGTAGCTTGGAGGTGGTCAAACTTTATCTCCCGTGGAAAATGGGGGGCTTCCTCTCTTATCAGCTTTTTTTTTTAAAAAGGGGAGAAACTTGAAGCAGGGTTTTTACGGACAAGCTGCCAGATTTTAGAAAGTCGGGCGTACAAAGGAAAGGATGGGAGAGGAAGAAGAGGTGCTGCCCCAACACCACGAAAAAAAAGGGGCTCCCGGGGATTCGCTCGGTTTTTTATTGTACGCGAACTCAGCCCAGGGTAGTAGAAAACCAGTCTCTTGCCGGCAGGCAAAAATTTGTGCAGATAATTCCCCCCCCCCAAGTTGGTTGTCGCTCCCTTGGCCATTGGGGGGGTGTAGGCTGCAAAAAAAACCAATTTAATTTGCAGGGGAACAGAGGGCACGCCAGAAACGAGAGGTGAACTGTACTCCCCTTCCGAAACAATGTTAGCAGGGATCTGTGCGCGAGAGATGTGTTTCGAACAGGTGGCCAATGGGGCGATAGATGACCGCCGGGGCGTGAATGCGCCATTTGGAAACACGATCCACCACGACCCCCGATAACTGAAACCCATCGAGAATGGAAGTTCCGTCCGAAAATCCATGGATGTGGTCCGGTGCTTCTGGGACGGGGGGAGGTAGCAGGAACCCAGTAGGTAAACCGGGGGCTCTTATTTTGTGCGCTTGGGACAAGCGGCCACAAAAACTTTAAAAAACCCGCTCGAGGGGAAGGGCCACATAATGCTGGGTATGAATCAAGGGACTTTTCGATACCCCGGGTGATCGGGAACCGGATGCGTGACTCCAGGCAGAATTCGCCTCCTTAGCGCGGAGGCACAAAGTCCTACCGGGGGGGTCTACGGGCTTTTTTGCCTGCCCAAAGACGAGCCGATAGGGGGAACGAGAATTGCGGGTCGGGGCATCCGGGGCCCCCGAAATACTGCGTTTGCCTTGAGTTTTTGGCAGCTGGTCGGAAGGAGGGTTTAAAATGAAACGGGGGGGGGAAGAACAAGGATCAACGGGCCTGACGAGAATTCAACGATGAATTCAGACTGTTGGGTACAGGAGGTTTTTAGGGCCTATTTTGGTAATAGGAGAAGGGCACCCGACAGCTTTTTCTTTCCGGGGGAGAAAAGGTACGAGAGAAAAAACCCGCAGGAAACAAAACAAACCCTTTGGGGGCCTCTGGGCAAGCATAACTTCAAGGTAAAAAGTTTTCCATATCGGCGATGGAGTACTGGGCAGAAAAAAGGCAGATTTCAGGGGTAAAGGTTCTTTGTTCGGGGGGTCCATGGCGGGATTACTAAGCTTCTTGGTGAAGAGACTGGGCCCACAAGTGTAGAAAAAATGGGGAAAATTTGGCGATAATAATTCGCAAACCCCAATAAAGTGCTGGTACCCGTGGCCGATGGACGTGGCCAGTTAGCACAGCTGATGTTCTCTGGGCCCATTGGAGACCTTGCGAAGAGACAATGTATCCCGGAAAGGGCAAGGGAGGCTCGAAATAAAATTTTTTCAAATTTTGGGTGGGTGGTGTCCCAAGGTGGGGAGGACCTGTTGGACATGGGGGGAAGATGGACTCGAGACCGGGGAGTGATAGAATTTCGTCTAGGTGCCCCAAAACAGTCATATAGCGGTTACAAAGATTTTTTTTAAAACTCTTAAAAGCGCGGAGTTACAGAGTCCAAAGGGAGCCCAAAATTTTAAAAAAGGCCCGCAAGGGTTTTTAAAATTTCGGATTCCATTCTTTCCCCCCGGGTTGCGGATGGTTTGTAGGCGCCCGGGATAAAGTTTAGAAAGTTGGTCCCCGGATTCTGAAAATATTTTAAAATTTTGCAGCAAAGGGGTAGCGGTTTTTGATGGTATCTTGTTAAGCCCCGATAATCAATGAAAAGGCCCGAAAAGCCCATCCTTCTTTTAAAAAGAAAAATCCTCCCCCCGCGGGGAGGATACTTGGGAAGAACCCTTTTTCCAGGTTCTCCTTTATGTTCCGACAGCGCTTGGGTTTTTTGGGCCGGACAGCGGATATACCCTCCCGCGGGAGGGGGGAGGTCCCGGGGCTGAGCTCGATGGGTAATAGGGGGGCCCGGGGAGGGGGCCCGCCGCTCAAAAGGAACTCTGGGGGAAAGATTTAAACACACCACAAGACGAGGGGAGGCGAAAAAATCGATGGGAGTAGTGCACCGGTTGCTCCAGCGTAGTAATTTCCCCGGGTGTTTAGAAAAGGTGGGATATCCCTCGTAGCCGGGGGGAATCCCGGAAGAGAGTGGAGCAAGGTAGGACGGGGAAAGGGGGAGTTTTTTTCCTGAAAAAGAACTCCCAACACGGGTGAGGGGTAGAGTGCGATCCCGGAAACACGGGGGGGACCTGCCCATTAAAAGAGGAGAAAGAGGGGCTGAGCCAGGGTCCCACTGGCAGCTGAAATTTGGAGCCCCAAAAAAAATGGTGAAGTTTCCTGCTGCCCAGACCCACAAAGGTGGCCATTAAAGACGGGAAAACCAGAGGGGCGGATTAAGCTGCCCGGCATGGTCAGGGGGAGGGTGGGTTTCCCCACCCGGTTCGCCTCTCCCCACAAACCTAGGCTTGGGTTTCCCCCGGACCGATCGGGCAGTCTTCAGGGGGAAGCTCGGGTTGCCACAATGAGACAAGGCCATATTCCTTCTGGGGTTTCTTTGCCTCTGAGAATTTCTGTCAACTTGATTGGGGTCCTCCCGGGGCCCGGAAAGAGGTTGAATAGGCCCCTAAAAAAAAAAAGGGGCCAAGCGAGGAAAACTGCAAGGTCAGAAAGCTTCATGCTGGCCCAAAACCCCTTTTTGACCTCCGCAAAAGGAGTCAGTGCGGGTGGCCAGGGTGATAAGGTCACCCGGGTGGTGGGGGGGCGCGCCCTGCATTCGTCCCTTTATGTGACCGGCAAAACCCTTCTGAGGCGGATCAGGGCCTCATTTTTCAGTTCCAGCTCGGAAAAACAGGGCCGGTACTGACCGCAAACTGCCCCACTGTAGAGTCGCCCCCCGGCGGAGCCCGAGAAGTGAGGCGGCAGCAGGGGGGGAGGCCCGGTTCCTCAAAAAAAACCTTAGGGGCGGCTGCCAGGAAGTTAGTCAATGGAGGTCAAAGGGGTTTACTTTTCTCCCATAGGGGGGTAACCCAACCCGCGCTTCACCAGAAAGCGAGAGATAACAAAAGGCACTTTTGCCCTGTCCCTGGAGAACTGGGGGATCAGGACCCAAAATGAATGTGTATTTATTCGGAACCCCCGGCAGGCTTGGGTCCCACGTAGCGGGGAAGCAGCGGCAGGGGCAGAGAAGAGCTGTGGGTATGGCAGGGACGGCCACGGAACATAGCAGGTACGGCAGGGGGAGCCTCAGGAAGATAGCCCCCCGGGTTCTTCAACATCGTGAAGAGTTTTCCCGACGAGTGCCCTGGGTGTTTTTTTCTGCCAAGGCTTTTGGCATCAGGTAACACGGCTTCGGCGGGATCCATGGCCCAGTTATAGTGTCACGGATGCTCACTGGTCACCACGTGGAGTTGGCATAGCCTACGCCGAGGAGTGGAGTCCAAGGGGCCCCTTGTTTCACCGGCACCCGCCCCAAAGGGGAATAACTTAGCTGCCGGGGAAAAACCCCGGGGCGTACCTCGCGTAGGTCCTGGTGGTGAAAACGAAGTGGTGGCAAGGAACAGGTCAAATGTAAGAGGAGCACAGGAGGATTGAGGAACGGCAGGAACAAAGCAGTGAGGATGTAGTCAGGTGTTAAACGGATGCAAAAAAAGATGAGTGATCCGTATGCCCCAACTCAAGGAAAAAGGCCCCAAATAAGGGCGCAGAGAGCGGGGAAACGGCCCCTTTAAAAAAAGCTCCTCAAATTAGATTGGATGGGAGCACAATTCCCTGTTGCGCACGGCCTTTAAATGCAGGGAAAACTGCTAAAAGTCTGATCCCCAGACTGCAGGCAGGCCCGTTGCTTGATGCTGGTCGCCCCCCCCCCCCCCCGGCGCCCCGGGGCTGCTTTTGCCACCTGCCCCCCTTTCCTGCTTCCTCCTCAGCGGGTGCGCCCCTCTGATTTTCCCACCCCATAGGGGGGCGCACCTGCTGGGAGGAAGCACAAGGGCGTAATTTTGGTTCGAAAAGGGGGGGGACCATTTTTCCCCCTACCCCCTATTTCCCCTACCCCTCCCCCCCTCCTTCACTCCCCCTTCCCTTTCACTTCCCTCCCCTTTCCCTTTCTCTCCCCTCCTTTCCCTGCATAAGGGGCCCCTTCAACCCAGAGGAGGTCTGAGTGAGTGGGTGAGCTCCCCCAGCGGTCGGGCGGATCCTTATGGAAAACACTTGGTTGCAATGTAAGGTTATGAGTGGTCCTAATTACTGCATTTTTTAGAGCCGGACGGGGACAAAAAAGGGCCCCTGGCAATGAAACCGAACCGCTCCCCTATAATATTTCCCCTTTTGAAAAAATAAAAAAATTTTGCGAAAAGCAGAAAGTTTCGTTTAAACCCCTCCCATCACCCATCATACTCCATTAATTTTTTAAACAAAATAGGAAAATAAAAGCCCCAATTTGCTGTCCCCCCTGGAATCATTATGTCACATGTGTACCCCAAAATTTATTTTTTTGATACTATACACCAAAAAATTCCATCGTTACAGCACTGCAAAAATCCCTTTTTTACTACTGCAGCTTAAAAAGAATTTTCCATTGTATCAAAAAATAATATAATTCGCTGTACCCCAAAAATGTATTATATTACACCTCGAACCTAGAAATGAATAACATTATTTCACTGTCCCCCCAGAGATTACATTCCCACACTGTCCCCCAAAATGACATTACACAGGGCCATCTTTTCCTTGGGAAAATAAGGCAGTTGCCCGGGGGAGCCACAAAAAAGGGGGCCCCGGGGTGGCGAATGCATGGAAATTCTTGGCCCCCGGGTGGCCCTGATTTTTTGGGCTGTTTGTGTGTTTTTAGGACTTACAAACCTTAAAATCCATGGCAGTGAGGGAGCCTTTGGTCCCCTGCACTGCCTTTAGCTTACAGACTCCCTCGGCCCCAACGTAGGTGGTTTTATGATAGGGGTGTTTGGGGTGGTTAGAGAAAAAGGCTGGGTGTGATATCAGGTTTCTGGGGCACCCCCACTGCATTACTAAGACGGGCCCCAAAGTGCTTTTTAAGGGGGGCTTGACATTACACATGTACCCCACAGTTTAATTCCACACTGTCCCCCGAGATTACATTACAAAATCCCCCAGGTTTAAATTACACCATACCCGGGTTTTTCTTTAACACGTACCCCAAAGGATTACTGCATTAACATTTTTACCCAGAGATTACATTCTCACTGCCCCCAGAGATTAATGCATACACACCTTCCCCCAGAGTTTTACAACATTACCACCTTACCCCAGAGATTACTTTAAAACCATACCCCAGAGATATTTAAAACCAAAACCCCAGATTTTCATTAACACTGTCCCCCTAAATTTATACATTACACTTTTTAACCCAGAGAACATTAACATAAACCCCCAGAGATTACTTACACCCCTACCCCAGAGATTACTACATTACACCCCATACACCAGTTTTACAACACCATACCCTAAAGATTTACATTTACACACCATACCCCAGATATTACATTACCACTGTTGCAAGAGATTACACATTGACACCAATATTACTTACTCACTGTACCCCGAATTACTCTTTAAACCCCAGAATTACATTACTCCTGTACCCAGAGATTACTACATTACCCACTGTCCCCCCAGGATTATTTCACCCCGTACCCCAAAGATTTACCGATTATTCACCGACCCCAGGGATTACATTACACCACGTACAACAGAGATTATATTACCCCGTCCCCAGGATTTTTACATCATCACGTACCCCAGAGACTAATTAAAAAGTCCCCAAAATTGTGTGATTTATATTTTTATATATATTTTATATATATATATATATAATATATATATATATATATTGAAACCAGACCACTGCACACTTGGATGAGTTACTGACGGTTTTTCGCCATGACATTTGTCGTTTGCTTGTAAACGCAGGGAATTCTGACGAGCAAACGTCCCCCGACCCCCAGGCAGATTTCTCCCTCCTATCCCTTAGTGCTGTTAGTGCGTAAAACACCCAAGTTATTTGTAGGCACTGTAGTACATGAAAAAAAGATAGCATAAAATCAAATGGGGCATCTAAACAAACAAAACTAATTTTAATAGGGGGATAATTAAATCGTTTCCTGTGGGGTTGGGCCCGATTCTGAAGCGTCCAGCACTGAATCCACCCCAGAATCACATTTGTATTTCTGATGAGCGTACCCTTAAGTATTTCACACGGCGTATAGCGGGCGTACTGTGCCGCTTCTATATCCCGGGTGTTTTAAAGTATGTCAGTGCCCCCTTTTAAAATGCTGCAGGGCCGGCCCCATTCACTTTTATTTCCCCGGGGGTAAATGCAGGGGGAAAAAGTGACATGGTAGACACATGGCCACATACAGTATATGCACACCATATACGTATATACCCACTCCCCATGCACACACAACGCCTGCACCCTTGTCCCCCCCCGTTCCTTCTCCTATAGTCTGGTGCAATTTGGGAAATTTTTGGAAAAGCTTTTTCTTCTTAATGAGGGATGAGCAAGGGGGAAATGGTATACAATGGGAGGGAAAAATACAGCCCCAAATACCAATGTGCGGGGCGTGGCAGCGTTCTCATTTGGGGAAGCAGCCCCTGCTGACTCCTGCTTACCAAACAGCGCTGCTTCATCTGCACTGACACTTGAATGACCTACCTGTTCCCCCCCAAAATGCACAGAAATATTGAGGGGAAAGGGTTTTAAATTCTCCTCTTTGTGCTCTGTCTCCCCCTTACCGTAATTTTTTATGCTTTCATATGGATTATTATTTATTGAAGTTGCTAAAAAGTGGGGGGGGACTGTCCCCCACGCAGAAAAAAGTGGGGGGGACCAGTCCCCTCTGTACCCCCCTAAAGTTGCACCTATGGGAAGCAGGATGGGAGCAGGTGAGCAAACAGCAGCCCTGGGCGCAGCGCAGGGACGACCAGCAGTCAAGTAACGGGCGTGCCTACAGTCTGGGTGTAGCGGGCGACGCCGCGCTCCGGCCCACGGGCCGCAGGCGCACCCGCGCCCCCTCTCTGGGATCCCGGCCTGGGACGGGTGGCGCTGCTGGCCGCGGGACCGGCCGCGGGCGCGCTCGCTCCGGCCACTCACCTGACCTCGTTCCTGCTCTGTCGGCGTCCTCTGCCGGCCGCGGCGCGCGTGCCCATTCTCTAGCGCGCGCGCGCTCGTCCTCGTACATTTAAAGGGCCAGCGCGCCAATAATTTTCTGCTTGCCAGGTGCTGCCCCTATATATTGGTGACGTCAGTGGGCCTTCCTTTGCTGGATCTATGTTGCTCCGTGCCCTAGAGAAAGCGTTCCAAGCATATCTCGCCTTACCGTGTACCAGACCCCTTGCTACGTTTCTCGAACCTCCGTTCTCCGAACCTCTCCCGCCTGCCCTGACCTTCTGCCTGTCCACGACCACGAACCATTGCCGCCTACCCTGACCTTCTGCCTGCCCACGACTACGATTCTCGGACTACGATTCTGTACCACGCTGCACCTCGGCCGCCACCTCAAGCAAGTCACGTCAGGGGGGACGACCTGGTAGCCTCACGCCGCAGCAAGTCCATCCCGCTTTGCGGCGGGCTCTGGTGAAAACCGGGACCTACTTAGATTCCGTTCCCTGGCGTGGCTTAGTTTTATCTCGTTGGGGTTTGGTCCAGAGGGCCACCCCCAGCCGTTACCTGGGATCGGCTGCAGCAGGGTGTTATCCCCAATGGAATTCAGCCACTCCATACTTCCTTGGGCTTTCTCTTCTCCCTGGGATGAAGTGGCCCCTAGGTGATCACCTACCTTCACCTACCAGTAAACGCCCTGCCTCACACAAACAGACTCCAAACAATCCTACAAAATAAAAACCCAGACTATTCCCCTTAAACAAATACAGATCTCAGAGCTCCTTATAGTTGTATAGTTACATCATACCACTTTATGTAAAAAAGAGTCTCCAAATAAACCAGCCCTTCTTGCAGCCCACATGTGCCGCACACAATGTCTTGATTCTCCAATATTTCAATTGGGCAGCCTTAAAGGGGTGGTCTGCTTTGGACAATTCCTACTTGATAAAAGGGTCCTTTGGCAATTAGCTCATCACAAAATATTCCCACTTGTGGGACCCACAAATATTAGATGTAATCTGTAAGAAAACCTGACAGTAAGCATTTAATTTTCCTACAGCGCCACCACAGGGGAAATGAAGCATTGATTGTGTTATGAGCAAGATAAAACCCCCCATAGATTGAGATACTCTTTATAATCATTCTTTAGTCTGGCCAGGAGATGAGGATCTTCAACATAAAATACCTCTATTGACTCAAAATTAAAGGGGTTGACTCACTACAAGGACTGCTTTGCAATATGTGTACATTAACAGTGTCCTACCAATTGCTAGATATCCCCTCTTGTATGGGCTGCATCGCTTTAGGTTGCTATACCAGGACTGTTTCATCTTCCTGATGGCTGAACACTGGTTGCTATAGCTCAGACCGTTTGATCTATCCTGATAGCCCGCCGCATGGTTTCTAGAGCTACAGCCCTTTTTTCTTCATGTAGGCTGCCGTATTTGGGGGTTTTTAAAACCCCACAGACCTGATTCTACTGTTAGTAGAAAGGGGGAAACCCCCCCTGAATTCAAAATGAAACCAAGAAAACCAGACTGAGGTGAGATGAATCAATGTAGTGAGACAACCCCTTTAACTAATAATATGTATACAAAAATGGACAACTCCAACAGCCTGCAGTTAAGTCATGGCCAAGCCAATCCCTTCTCGATGGAGATTCTGACTCCACTTCACGAACGTGCCTTTCGACGTTTAGACTGCACAATATGTTTTTTTCATTGGAATAATTATTTCTTTATATACAAAGGTAGTATGAGCTTTTGCTTTTTGCTTGTTTAATACATACAATAGATATACATTAAAGGGGTTTTCCATTTATACATAAAGCTTCTAAGCCACTTGTGGAAATTGAAAAATAGAAAAAAAAATCTTTTAAAGGAAATGTATCATCAGAAAATTATCTATTGTTTAATTCGTGTTTTCATGTTAAACACATTTTTAAAGGAATATTGGGATGTGTAATTTTAATTTCCAATAAATATATATATTTTTTTTAAATCCTAAAATTCTGCTGTTTTCACTTTGATACTTCCTGATCTGTAGAGAAAACTTTCCAGCAGTCTCCTCATTATCAGCACGGGCGGATTACACGAAAGTTGACACCAAGTCATAATAACCAGGACCACCAGTCACAATAGGAGAGTACAACTCCCCCTCTCTCCCTCCCGTACATTGACTTCTCCCCGGTTCCAGGCCAGAAAACTCACTATAGAAGTCAATGGGGCGCTCCTGTTCCGGCCCCATTCCATGAAGCTGCTGTAAAGCATTAACCTAAATGCTGTTAAAAGCAGATCAGACGAGAAAGCTGCCCCTATAATCATATACAGAATTAAAAAATCTACAGTCATAAAAAAAAGACTAAGAAAAAAGAATATCTATTAGTATCTGGTTTTAATTAGTAAAAAAAAAAATGGTGATAGATTCCTTTTAATCTTGCTCCGCTTCAGCGCTGCCTCCAGTTCCGGTGTGTCCGCCGATGATGTCATGATCAGGGGTCACATGACCCTGTAGCCAATGACAGGCCTCAGCGGTTATGTGCTGTATATCCAGAAAGAGAGCGCTATGGTCTACATAAAAAATCCACAAGCTGATAATCGCTGATACTTGGGATTCCCCCCTTGCACAACACCTCAATCAGGTGTTCTATATAGAATCAGAGTCTTTATTATTCTTCATATAACAATTAGGATGAGTTATAATAAGGTAAATTAAAAGAACACATAGAAGTCAGTACAACCGATATTACCTCCCCTCTTCTGTCTTTGTCCCAGTCTACACAGTAAATTCCCTGCCCTTTGCTGTCTGTCCCAGTCTACACAGGAAATTCCCTGCCTTTTGCTGTCTGTCCCAGTCTACACAGCAAATTCCCTGCCCTCTTCTGTCTTTGTCCCAGTCTACACAGCAAATTCCCTGCCCTCTTCTGTCTTTGTCCCAGTCTACACAGCAAATTCCCTGCCCTCTTCTGTCTTTGTCCCAGTCTACACAGCAAAAATTTCCCCCCCCTTTTCTGTCTTCCCCCGTCTACCAGCAAATTCCGCCCTCTTTCTTTGCCCTCTCACAGCAAACTCATGAAGAGTTTTAGAAAGCAGGACACAGCTTAGTATGAAGCTGCAATATTTTAAAAATATATGAATAATCACATAAAAAAAAATCAATTAAATGTTCTGTATTTTGATAAAAAAAAAAAAACAGATTCCCCAAAACCTTTATTTTTTGATACGATCCCTTTAATGCTGCAATTGTAGCATTTTTATTTTTTGACATACAAAAATAACATATTAACATATTCTTGTTCTGTTTTTAGATAACCCCAAACCCAAATTTTTTTTTTTCCCAGTGGTGAAGCAATAGACCAGTAACAATAGTTTAGCACTGACTTCCTAATAAAAAGCAAAATGTGGACAAACTTGATTTTCCTATTTGAGGATGGGACTGTTAATGTTAATGAACTGGAAAAACCCAGCTTTTCAAAGCCATTCGAAAAACAGTGTCTAATGTCCCAGATTAATCAATACAAGATGCGCTCTAGTTTCTGAACACTTTGTTCCATAACTGACATAGGACTATAGCCAAAGCTATTTTCTTTGTCATATCTGGGATGATTCCTGCAAGGTTTTAAAATGGGCCTTCATCCAAGGCATTTAAAACCGCTGTTTTCCTGTACTGAAGAGAATGGTGTTCAGACAGAGCACTATATTTATCAAGCCCACAGTAAGGGGGTCACAGCTCGCAGATACTTTTGGTGCAAACAAGAAAAATATGATATTCTGTCTTTTAGAGAGGCACAGAAGCTTGGTGGTTACAGTCAGTTTACATGGTTCAATATATTCTTCAATGCTTGCAGAACAGCAGCTCAATGTTTTTTTCATCTAAAGGTCTCTTACAAAGGGCCTGAAGGACCATGGTCCAAACCCCAATTCATATAGGAGGTCAAGTTGCACTCAAGATGGCTTACATCATTTGCCAAAAATCTGTAATTCCACTATTGTTGTCTGGAGAGGCTACCCCCTACCACACCAGCCTCTTGTGTACAATGACCCTAATGCCTCTGAGGGTCCTCATGGCAGCTTGGCCAGTATGTTTCTCCAGGAGTTCTTATGACCACCGTGGTTGTGTATGATCAGCAGTTGGTTCTGAACCACTGTCCCTGACCCCTCCATGGTTAACACAGGTTTTGGCCAAGTCCTTGGCTAAAAACTGTATTATTAATTTATTACTGTATTAATGTATTTATTAACGATATAGTGGAAGGGATCAATAGCACGGTTTAGATTTTTGCAGATGACATCAAGCTATGCAGGGTAGTGCAATCTATGGAAGATGCTCATAAATTGCAAGCAGACCTGGACACACTGAGTGGCTTGGGCATCCACTTGGCAAATGGGGTTCAATGTGGATAAATGTAAGGTTCTGCATCGGAGGGAAAAAAAATATACAGGCATCATATGTCCTAGGGGGAGAAAAACTTGGAGAATCCTTGTTGGGGAAAGATTGGGCGTTCTTGTAGATCATAGACTATAGAACAGCATGCAATGTCAATCAGCTGCCTCTAGGACAAGTAAGATATTGCCGTGTATTAAAAGAGGCATGGACTCGCGGGACAAGGATGTAATTCTACCGCTGTACAAAGCATTGATGCGGCCTCACTTAGAATATGCGTTCAGTTCTGGGCCCCAGTTTATAGAAGAGATGTAAAGGAGCTAGAGAGAGTACAAAGACGAGCAACCAAACTTATAAGGGGAAATGGAGCATCTTAGTTATGAGGGGGAGGGTTAGTGGGAAATTTAATTTATTTAGTCTTGAGAAAAGACGGCTTCAGGGGGACATGATTAATTTATATAAATATATTAATTTGGTCCCTACAAAAAGTATGGGGAAAAATTATTTCAAGGGGAAGCCCCTCAAAAGACAAGGGGGCCTTCCCTTCGACTAGAGAAAAAAGGATTTTCAATTTTCCAGAGGAGAGGAGCGTTTCCCTTCACTGTAAGAACTGTGGGGAAAGGGGAATAGCCTGCCTGAGGAGCTGGTCAGACAGGAACTGTAGAGAGTTTCAAGAAAGGCTTAGATAACTACCTGGAACTAAAGAATATTAATGTGTATGTAGCTATGTAAAATTCTGGATCCCGGCTGGTGGAGGCTCTGGTGTCAGAGATATGGTCTCCACTGGAGCAGATTGGTTTTTTTGCCTTGTGGGTTTCCAGGGCATTAACCAGTGGTGAGGCTGGGCTTAAAGTCCTTGTCTCTCTCCCTCACCCACATGTCCCCACCCTTGGTTGAACTTGATGGACACGTGTCTTCTTTCAACCGTACTAACTATGTAACTGTGTAACTTGTAAAGGACACTACGGGCGACGTGTATGAACGGGCTTTACGCCTGTTTTTTGGCGTATACTGCTCTTCCCGGCCCGAATCCCCCTGTCGAACGCAGGGATGCGGTGTTAGGTACAGGTTCGCCAATTTCAGCTGGCCCCCATGAAGGGGGGCAAGGGGGCGGGGTGTGGGCGGGGTGTAGGTTTTCCGGGCGGGACGCGGGCGCCCAAAAATCCGGGGGGAAATGTACGATCGCGGTCGGCAAAGCGGGGCGCAGTAAGCGCTCGGCAGCTCCGACGGGCAGACCGGGTTTTTTTTGGTCAAATGCTCCAGCGGCGGCGAATAAGCAAAAAGGGAAAAACGGGGAAAGCGAAAAAGATCCGACAGAAATCCCCCAGCCTCCGCTCGGCGCAGGAGTATGACCCGAAAAAATCGCCTTTATAAAAGGCGGGAAAACAGGTCAGAAAAGACTGAACCTCAAAAAAAAACATTTTTTAAAAAAAAAAAACATTTCCAAAAAAATCTAGAAACACGCAATATCAAAATCGGATTTGGAAATTCCCGGGAAATACGAAATTCAAATTCTGAAAGCTATTCTCATGGTGGGCAAAAAACCGGGCCAATCAGAATAGGAGCGACATGAACCATTAAAAACCTATGGAAACGACTGACCAATTAAAAACAAGGGTGGGGACAGTTCAAAATACAGTAAAAGCAGAAACTATTTTTGAGCTAGCGGGGGTTTTGGCTACTCGGCCAATCAGATAGGAGCGACAAAGACCCATTTATACCCTATGGAGAATTTTAAACCCCAATCAAAACCAAGGCGGGCCTTTAAAAAATTTCAAAAAAAAGGCAGAAAAAGTGTTTGGGTTAATGGGGGGGGGGGTTTGGGCTATCCCACCCAATAAAACGCGGGTACTTCTCCTATTGTAGTTTGGGAAGATGGGGGCAATGAAAATCTGGGCGCTCAGCCCCGTGCGGCATGGAGTATGAATAAAAAAATAATTTTATAATGTAAAAATTATCAGATAAAGCGCTAAAACCCTTTTTAAAAATAAAGCATTTAAAAATCCCTAACAACCGTTTGTCCGAACCGGCGCTACATGGGAAATTTGGAATAGAGAGAATTGCCGGGAAACACAGAATTTAAATTGTTAAAAATTTCATTGGTGGGCAGAAGCCACCCAATCAAAAATTTGGGCGAAACAAAGACCCCATTATTCCCTAGGGAGGGTTTGACCAATCGAATAGGAGAGACATGTCCCCATTATACCTATGGGAATTTTGACCAATAAAAATAAAGGCAGGCAGTTAAAAATACAGAAAAATACAGAAAAAAAGAGGTTTGCTGAGCTAGCGGGCGTTGGCACCGCCCAACAGAGCGCGAGCTACTTTCCCATTGTAGTCTATGGGGAGCGGCGCACTAAAAATCTGGGTTCAGGCGTGGGGCATAAGTTTAAAAAAAAAAATCTTTGTTAAGTGTAAATATTATCAGTAAAGAGCTAAAACCTTTTTAAAAAATAAATCTTTAAAAAACCCCTGAACAACGCTTTTGTCGCCGAGACCGGCGACAAGGGTTGAAATAGAAAGAATTGCGGGAAAACGAAATTCAAATTGCTTAAGTTTTCTGATTGGTGGGAAAACCCCACCCCAATCGAATGGAGGGGACGTGGCCCATTTTTCCTATGGGGGGAAAAGATAAACAGAATAGGAGCGACAGGGCCCCCTTAAAAAAACCCTATGGGGGAAAAATTGACCAATCATTTTCCCAAAGGGGGCATTTTTCAAAATACAGTAAAAAGGGCAGAAACGATGATTGGTTGAGCTAGGGGGACCGCCCAGCTTAGCCAATCAGGCGCGAGTACTTTCTCATAGGTTCTATGGGGAAAAGAATTGAGCGACCCCTGTGATTGGCTAATTTAAAAAAAGGGCCCCGTTTTTGGACCAAGGGAAACCGAGCGACGCCCCTAGGTTTTTTTCTAATGCAATCTGAAATAAACTTTACATGGCAGAAATCAAAATTTAAGATAAAGGGAATTGCCCCCCCAATGTGATATAAATGAAATAATAGGGGGGGGTAAAAAAATTATTAATCAATAAACATGTTTTTTTTTCTTTTTTTTTTTTGCACCCATACTATTGATCCTTGGATAACGAAAATTTAAAGAATTTAAACAGATTTGTTTGAATTAATTTTTTTTTCGTTTACCCCATTATTATTCTTTTTATACACTGGGGGAATTCTGGCCTTATAATTTGATTTCGGCCATGTACAATATTTTCTGTATTTTTACTGTATTTTGAACTGTCCCACCTTATATTTTGATTGGTCAAAATTCTTATGGATTTTAAGGGTCTTTGTCGCTCCTATTTGAGGGGCAATTGTTCTCCTAGGACTTAATGGGGGCACTGGCTCCTATTTGATTGGTGGGTTTTTGCCCACCCAAGGAAGAGCTTAAAAAATTTAATTTTTTGATTTCCGGCAATTTTCTCTTTTTCAATTCCTTAGTACCCGGGCTCGGCGAAAACGCGTTTTTAGGGGTTTTTTTAATGTATTTTTTAGAAGGTTTTACCCCTTTTTTAGAGAATATTTTACACTTAAAAAAAATTTTTTTTTTTTAGCATACTTCATCCGCCCGGCGCTGAGAGCCGGATTTCATGGCGCCATTTTCCATGACTTTCAAAGGGGAATTAGCCGCGCTCTGATTGGCTGGGAAGCCAAGCCCCCGCTGCTCAACAATCATCTTTTGCTTTTTTTTTGTATTGAACGTCCTGCCCTTTGAATTTGATTGGTCAGTAGTTCTCATAGGTTTTTTAAAGGGTCTTTGCGCTCCTTTCTGATTGCGGCTAGCCAGCCCCGCTAGCTCAACCAATCATCTTTTTCTGCATTTTTTCTGTATTTTTGAACTGCCCCCCTTTGTTTGATTGGTCAATAGTTTTTCCTAGGTTTTAATGGTTCAATGTGCTCTATTTGATTTTCCCTTTTGCCGACCAATGAGAAAAGCTTTCAGAATTGAATTACTGTATTTCCCGGCAATTTTTAATACCAATTTTGAATTTTGGATAGGAAAATGATTTGTTTTTTGTATTTTTTTTTTTTTAGGTTCGCTCTTTTTTTGAGAAGTTAACCCTTTTAAAAAAGGGGAATTTTGTTCATACTCCGCCCGACTGTGGGAAGATTTTGGTTTTTTTGCCTGTTTTTCGGAACAGATTTTCGGCGCAGTCCCCCACGGCGCCTTTTTATCCCCCCCCCCGCCCCGTCTCCGCATGTGCCCCACACAATGGGGGGCGCAGGGAACTTTTCCCCGCAGATGAGTGACCTCCTCGGACGGCGAAATTTTTGGCGCACGCCGCACCGCCTCGGTCCCCGCACTGTGCCCACACATGGGGAGGCGCGGCAGACTTTTCCCCCCATGAAAGAGCGCAGTACCCCCGGGGGGCGAATCTCAGGCGCAGCGCCGCACTGCGCCAAAGTCCCGCACTCCGCCTAACACTCTGGCAAGGCGCGGCGGACTTTACATTGGATATATGAGCGCACCCCGGCCCCGACATAAATCAGGCGCAGTTTTCGCCGGAAAACTAGCAGAAAAGCGCTACATCTTTAAGAGAACCACATAGATGAACTAACAACAGTAGACAATATCTGGACACAATTTGAATTTGACACAGATAGAGCGACATGTATGATCAGGGCTGCGCCAGTTTTCTGTTGTACTTTGAGCCAAAAAAAAATGTATGAACGGGCGCACTGCAAACTTTGGGGTGATAAGCACTTTTTAATTCTCCAAAGATTTGGGCATAATGGAGGCGTTGCACCACATTCTTAGAAGTAGACACATTTATTAATATGGGACGCTACGGCTAAACTACTTCTATTCTGTACGTTCGCCATGGGACACATATGTCACTGATATGGATGTATGGCTTTGAATACCTCACACCATTGCTTGTTATATGTATGCCTTTGATTATATTTCCTCAATTCTTGTTAGTTTCCTTGTGTGTCTTGTCTACCGTCTAATTTCCCCATGTTATGGTTATTGTATACATTTTGTAACTCAAGAACGTATTGCAAAATTGCTGTCTTTTGCTTAAACGATTGACTGAATTTAACTTCAGATTTTATTGAACACCGATACCATTTCAAATGTTAATGTAACTGTATGTTAAAAACTCTAATACAAATACAGTTAAAAAAAAAAATATGGGAGGCCAAACCTAAGCGAACAGTTAGAACAGCCAGACCAAGTTATAGGTGGTGCCTGAGTCTGAGTTGTCTTAGTGGCACTAGAATACGCTTGTGTGTATGAACTATTCTGGTGCATTCTACACTGCCTTAAAGCAAATTAGAAATGGCCGGTCAGCGCCAATGTTCATACATGTCTTCCATAGTGTTTCTTCATAACTAAGTCATAGTCATGGTTATTCAGTTGGCAACCACTTGCACCAGAGACACTTGTTTATGGTTTGGCCAACAACAGACACATTGGGCGACAATGTATGATTTTTGGCGTTTAAACAATAATAGTATAGAATGCGCCTGATTTATGAACCTGCTCTACAGGGGTCATAAATAGTCCCCGGAGTCGATTGCTAACGTCTTAACAATCGACTTGAGGCCATAACAACCGGCTTAACAACCGACTGGAGTCCGCGGAGTCGATTGCTAACTCTTATCAACTGACTTGAGCTGAGGCCTTAACAACCGGCTTAACGACTGTTAGCGACTTCACACGCAGTAAATTATGTGTCCCCAGTGAAGGTAAAAGGGTCCCCAGTAATTATAGTCCTCTAGTAGGTGGTTATATAATTTATATATCTCCCCGTAGGTAGGTGTGTAGTTTATATGTTCCCCCAGCAGGTATATAGGCAGGGTTTTGGATCCCCCAGTGGTATATGGGAGGTTATATGTCCCCAGCAGGTTATTGGCAGGTTATGGATCCCCCAGCAGGTATATTGGCAGGTTTAGGTCCCCCAGCAGGTTTATAGCAAGGTTTAGGTCCCCCAGCAGGTATATAGGCAGGTTTAGGTCCCCAGTAGGTATTAGGCAGGTTAGGT
The DNA here is from genome assembly GCA_025379985.1 of Phyllomedusa bahiana. NCBI lineage: Eukaryota > Metazoa > Chordata > Amphibia > Anura > Hylidae > Phyllomedusa > Phyllomedusa bahiana. The sequence continues at coordinate 28,222 of JAODAL010049104.1, forward strand.
CCCCCAGTAGGTTTTATAGGCAGGTTTAGGTCCCCCCGCAGGTATATAGGCAGGTTTAGGTCCCCCAGCAGGTATAAAGCCAGGTTTAGGTCCCCCAGCAGGTATATAGGCAGGTTTAGGTCCCCCAGCAGGTATATAGGCAGGTTTAGGTCCCCCAGCGGGATTATAGACAGGTTTATAGGTCCCCAGCGGTATATGACAGGTTTAAAGGGCCCCTTTGC
>JAODAL010049105.1:0-28441 GCA_025379985.1 Phyllomedusa bahiana
AAACTTTTTTTCAAATTTTTAATCAATTTTCAAAAAAGGAGGGGAAAAGGGGAAAAGTTCTTAAAAGCGGAAATCAAAATATTTTCAAATCCCTCAAATCAACAACAAAATTGCTGGATTCAAATTAACTGCTAAGTAGATCTATCAGTCAACAAAGCTGGCCTGCGCAAAGTGAAAAAACACGTATCTGAAATGTATTCACGGATAATAAAAGGTATTTTTTTGGCACCTATCAATTCACCTGTGGTACTACACAATTGCATGTATTCAAATTTAACTGCAAGGTGGCTCTATCAACAAATCTGGACTGGACAAAAGTCAAAAAACACGTATCTGTAATGTATTCGGATAATAAAAGGTATTTTTTGGCACTATCAATTCACCTATGGTGACTAAAAATTGCAGTATTCACATTTAAGGGCAAGGTGCCTCAATGAACAAAGCTGTAGTGCACCAAAGTCAAAAAAACACGTATCTGTAATGTATTCGGATAATAAAAGGTATTTTTTGGCACCTATCAATTCACCTGTGGTAACTACACAATTGCTGGATTCAAATTTAACTGCAAGGTGGCTCTATCAACAAATCTGGAATGGGCAAAAGTGCAAAAAACACGTATCTGTAATGTATTCGGATAATAAAAGGTATTTTTGGCACCTATCAATTCACCTGTGGTGACTACAAAATTGCTGTATTCAATTTAACTGCAAAATAGATCTATCAACAAAGCTGGCCTGCGCCAAAGTGAAAAAACATGTATCTGAAATGTTTTCGGATAATAAAAGGTATTTTTTGGGCACCTATCAATTCACCTGTGGTGACTAAAAAATTGCAGTATTCACATTTAATTGCAAGGTGCCTCACTAAACAAAGCTGTAGTGCGCCAAAGTAAAAAACACGTATCTGAAATTTATTCCGATATTACAAGGTATTTTTGGCACCTATCAACCTGTGCTGACTTGCTGGATTCTAATTTAAGTACAAGGTGGATATATCAACAAAGGTGGAATGGGCAAAATTGAAAATGAACACCTATCTGAAAATGTATACTGATAATAAAAGTGGAGTTTTGCACCTAACAAAGAGACCTGCAGTTACGAGAAAAGATGTGTATCCTATAAGTTCAGGCTGCCCAATATCCAGGAAATATTTCAATAGAAAACTCTTAATAATAAAGCTATTGCAATGTCTACACTAAGTCTTGGTGAACTTTATCCAGTATTCTTTATAGAGCTTGTCTATTCGTATAATACAAGATATTTTTTTGCACCTTTCCAATTCACCTGTGGTGCAATATAAAATTGCTGGATTCAAAGTTAAGTGCAAGGTGGATATATCAACAAAAGTGGGAATGGGCAAAATTGAAAAATGAACACCTATCTGAAATGTTATACTGATAATAAAAGAGGAGTTTTTGCATCTAACAAAAGAGACCTGCAGTTACTAGAAAAGATGTGTATCCTAATATAAGTTCAGGCTGCCCAATATCCAGGAAATTTTTCAATAGAAAACTGTTAATAATAAAGCTATTGCAATGTCTACACTAAGTTTTGGGGTGAACTTTATCCAGTTATTCTTTATAGAGCTTGTCTGTGTTCCCCCCGGGGGGCCCCCCCATCCGCTCCCCCCGTGACATTACAGCAGTAGATGCTCCTTTTAAAAAATTCTCTACCTAACTATATAAAAATCTTCCAATCTCTAATCTAACTAAATTGTAAGGATCACAGCTAATAGTAGAGGTTTCTCTGTGAAAAAATTTAGAATAATTTCGCTGAGCGGTTTGGACACAAGCAGAGCGCACGTCCTTCTGCTCTGAGACGCTGAGAGACACTAAAGGCTGAAAAAGGAAACGCTGTTCTATGTAAAACAGGTCATGTGATTTTTCCACCAATCGCAACCATTCACATCCCAGTAAATGACGTCCCCACACACATTTCACCCTGCTCTATTCTGTAAATCTGTTTTCTGGCCCCAAAATGACAGGAAGTGCCGAAAATGGCGCGATCTTAATAGATAAATGCACAGATTTTAACCAAAAATTATCGCATGATCTAAATAATCGATCACCATAAAAACTGTGCCGATTTCAACTTTGTCGATAATAATCGCTCAACACTACTCAGAACGTATCCATACGTCCAGGTGCGTGAACCCCCAAACGACCTGGACGTATGGATACGCCCAAGGTCGTTAAGGGGTTAACCTTTAAGCTTTCTCTTGCTCACTTACAAAAATGACAAAGTGGGCTTTGCCTGTCTCTGCTGTCATGCTCACAAAGGGAGACATGTCCCATTAGGGCTGCACCATTTTTTTTTGTGTATTTGATAACCTCTTCTCTATATAAATGAACTGTAATACACCAAAACTTGGTGCATTATATGCCAGACATGACACATTTGAATGCACCTAAGGTAGGCGCATCGAATATGCTAGCGATGATATGCTATGCGTCTAGATTAGGTGCTACAATTATACTATGCAAGATATACAACATGCCAGATTTTTGACAGGTTCATTCATTCAGGTGCACTATACAATCATTTAATGCACCTTCAAAATGGCGAGATGACACCTCTTTTCTGACATGTCACCCAGTGTATCCAATTCAAATCTCTCTATGGTTGGATTTTCTACTTTCTTTCATTTTCCAAATTGGTCTTCAGTTTAAACCAATTTTCCACTTATGTGTACAGTGCTACTAGACTTCTTCTTCACCATCTTGGACCTGGATTTGGTTTACCTGTACATGTACTTCACTATGTCGGGAAGGTTAGTATGGAGCAGGCTCAGATGTTGAGTCCATTCCGTACATGATGGATGTGGGCTATTTACCTTAGCTGACACCCGCTAATAGCAGCTGGGAGTAGAGTTAACTCTGATCTTAACATGGCAGCCAAGGGTCTAGTAAAGTTTATGTGGACTATATAAATTAGGTCTCTCCATAACCATGCTGACCCCCAGAATACAGTTAATGTGTAACTTTTACTGCATGTAAAAGAAGCCTGAACAACATAGACTGGACTGTGTTATTTTTTTCCCATTCCACCACATTTAAAATATCTGAAAAGTAATTTAAATATCTTACTGTATATGGAAAATACAGCTTATCCTTCAATTTCTATGTTGATGAAAAAATATATAAAATATATAAAAAAGGTAAAAAATTGCCAAATATCACTGTATCGTGCAAAGGGGTTCTAATGCCTTACTTTTTCTTACTTTAGTATATTTCAAATTATGTTGACTTAATCTAAAGAATATATTTATTTTATGATTGTATTATTAACACCCCAAATTCATTACTAAGGCCCTTATTCATTTATTATAGCATATAGATAAACCACTGTTCCTCACCATCACAATACATAGAAGTTCTTATTTTTAACTTATATTTAAATCCTCAGAAGAAGGCCTTGACAAGTGTCAGAGTCCAGTGTTCTACATACAGTTGTGACAAGGCTTGGATGTTACCTACATAAATGCTTTTTGATATAAAGTTATATACCACATTTTTCTGTACAAGTGGGCATATATTATTTTAATTGCTTGTATTTTTATGTTCATCTAGTTTGTCTGCTGTGTGCTGCAAAGATTTTTTTCTATTAGAGTTAAGAAATCTGACCATCAAAGATATTGTGCTTGCAGCTGCAGGCGCATTAGTGTAACTCCATACTGTGGCTGGCATACTGGTCCTCATTCATGTGCTTGGCTCCCTGTCCATAACGCCTGCTGTCTTCCTGCCTCTTTTTGCTTTTTAGACTGATTTAAAGGGTTAATGCGCAACACCCAGCTTTCCCAGAGCCAGTGTCTTAGGACCTTAGTGTATATAAATGCTTCTCCCCCACTCATCACTGCCAATTTGTTGGTGCATCTAGTTCTGTTAACTGCATTTGGCTTGTGTTCCTGCTTTTGATTTCTGGTATTGACCTTGACTTTCCTAACCCTGGGATAAGAGAAGTCCTCTCCATGTTTGACAATTCCGGTGTCCTTGGTTCTGCCCTTTGGTGCCCATCTGGATGTGTCAGGTTTCGTAGATTCAGGCTCTGCTGGAAAGTTCATACATTCGGCTCTGGTATCCAAGCATAACTTTCTTCTGATCTGCCTTAAGAATCCTTTCTCTATCTCCTCCATTAACAATAAAGTACTTGCAGGATCTATACAATACTGCACAGAGCCACAAACACTACACATCGGGGCCTTACATTTAAAAAAAATTCCTTTAATGTGTTTCCAAGAACTACATATAATATTCTTCTTGGTCTTCCCTGGTTCTATACTCATACTTCTGTATAGTTACTCGTTGGGCCGACTCGTGTGGCACCTCATGTCTATCTCCTGCTTCACACAAACTGTCTGGCAAGTCACAGCCTCATTTTCTTCCAGGTGTGCCAGCCACCTTCAGGGACTTTGCGGATGTCTTCTGCAAGAAGCAAGTGGAGACAATATCTCCACATAGACCTTATGACTGCCCTATCGCGCTCCAGCTGGGTACTACTCCTCCTCATGGACAAGTGTATCCCTTGTCTTTGCCTGAAACCAGGGCTATGCCAGCTTATGTCAAGGTTTCACTTGTAAGTTGTCTTCTCCAGCTGCTACCAGGTTTTTATTTGTGAGGAAGAAAGATGGTTCATTATGTCCATGCATTGACTGCAGTGGATTAAACAAGATCACAGTCAAGAAACGGTATCCTCTGCCCTTGGTCTCTGAGCTGTTTCACAGAAACCCGAGAGCAAAGATCTCGACCTGTGGGGGGCCTATAATTTGATCTGTATCTGTGAAGGTGATGAGTGGAAGATGGCCTTTGGCACATGAGATGGCCACTTTGAATACCAGTTCTTACATTTGGTTTTGTGCAATGCGTCTGCTGTATTACGAGAATTCGTTAATTACATCTTTAGAGACTTGCTCTATTTCTGTGTTCTGGTCTACCTCAATGACATCCTGATATTTTCCTTGGATTTGAGTTCTTGCTGATAACATCTCCAGCAGATTCTTTCACACTTATGGGATAATTGTTTGTATGCCAAGCTGGAAAAGTGTAATTTTGAACATAGTATTCTGCCTTTCCATGTCTACATTAATAGGGTTTACAAATGAACCCAGGGAAGAAGTTTGCTATCTTCAACTGGCCTCGACCAGTGGGCCTCTGTGCCATTCCATGCTTCCTTGGGTCCTCCAATTATTTTTGGCAGTTTATTCTCCATTTCTCCACCCTTATAGCATCCAGAGCATCCAGAAGGGGCGCAACCCTAAAGTCTGGATCCCGGATACTGAAGATGTGTTTTCTCAATTGAAGAAGGCCTTTGCATCTGTTTTTTGCTGTGCCATCTGGATCCCAATAAGCCCCTTTTATTTGAATTTAACACATCCTCTGTGGCTGTGGGAGCAGTACTATTCTGGAAGAATTCAAACGGCAAGAATATCACCTGTGGATTCTTCTTCAAGAATTATTCCATAAGCTAATAAATTAGTCCCAGAAGAATGGTATAATTTGCTGGAAGGAGCCTGGCAGTCTATCACCATTTTCATGGACAATAAAAATCTCTTGCCTGCCAACAGACAACTCAACAGTAGAATTCTTGCCATGCCATTGGTCTCTTATATTTTCTCAGTTTTAATTTCTTTTCCATCTCAGGTTAGCAGAGAAAACATCAAGGCTAATGCACTATCAAGGTCCTCAGATGTTACTGCTCAGACCCCCAGAGCCCCAGCCTATTATCGCCCTGGAACATCTTACTGATGCGAGTCAGACTATTGTTCACGTTTTATAGGGGTGGAACGCTGGGTATTTGTGTATCTGTAGACAGGTAACAGAGTCCCAGGCAGGTAACGGACTGATACAATGCCAATAAACAGCAGATAATAGCAGACTGTTGCAACGGCAGGAACAGCAGTAGTGGATATTCAGGTAACTCAGGGGTTAACTCAAGAACAACAGAAAACAGCAACAGTGTTCAGGAGCTCAGATGGACATTAATGAACTGACACTGGAGCAGAGGCAGGAAGTTCCTTTTATCCTAACAGGTCATACGTCATTGGACAGGTAATTGGTACTGTCCCTTTAAATCCAGACCAGTGGGCAGGTGCCCCCTAGGGAGTGTGTGCAGACACAGACAGGAATGCAATCAGGTGAGTACTCAGGAATATGAGACACAGCAGGAACTGCAGCCTGCATGGAGACAGAACCACATTAGCAGGTGCAGGGGACTAGGGATGCGGCAAAGACATAACCATGCACATGTGGACTGTGGTATGGAGCATGACAGCAGCAAACAGGTACAGTGCCAGGGGCATAGCAGAGACATGGCACGTCCGTGGTCCAAGACAAGGACCGCTGTGAGAACCATGACAGTACCCACCCTTAAAGTCCCTCCCCCTTTGAGCCAACCAAAGTGCCCCGAAAGCAACATGGGGCAACCACCTCCTCCTCAGATTCCCAAGAACAGTTTACAGAGAGAATGACTGGCTGGTCCCGGAAAACTTCTTGAACTAGGGGGTAAACAGAAGCTCTAAGCGAAACCATTTGCAAGGGGGCATAGACGCTCCAGGCAAACCTTGAGCCACCGGGTACAGATGGTGTGGACTGGGACCGACAATGGCAACAGTAGGCGGAGCTACTGCAGGTGTAGGTGAAGATGATACTTGATTCAGATGTCCAGTATCAGACTATAGCTTGAGAAAAAAGTTGTTTCAGATAGATGCCTAAACAGAATACAATGGGGCCAGACCATTCTTCACGTTCCACAGGAGTGGAATATCAGGGGCCACATTTATGAAAACTGTCTTGGTCTAAGATTTTCTTTGTTGCTCTTCCTGGAAGAGATGTTGTAGCACACCCAAACAGCTTTGGGAAAAGGTTTAAAAGCTGAGTGAGTGAACGAGTGAGCGAGTGTGTCTTCTTTCAAGTGTGTCTTTTTAAGTTTGGGGACTTAATATTGATGGACTTTAGATTTGGGGAGTTTAGAGGGGACATATTGAAACTCCCTTTATTATAATAGTATTTGTATATCTTGTTGGTAACATCCCCATGAGTTCAATGATTGACAATGCCATCCAGTGCACAACCTGTGCAATGTATGCCATCCTTGAGCAACAGTTCGAGGGTCTATACTGCTGTGCAAGATGTGTGCACACTGTACATTTAGAAGCTCGTATGCTGGATCTAAATGAGCAAGTGGCAACACTGAGATCCATTGCCAACTTGGAAGTGAGTTTGTTGCTCACTGAGCAATCACTGGCATTTGTAGGTGCTGGGGAGGATGGCGGCATGGAAGTGCAGGAACATTAGGCAGCTAGCTGGGTAACAGAAAGAAGGGTAGAGGGAAGAGTGTCAGGGAGGCTAGTCCTGATCTGTACACCCCAACAAATTTGCAAGATTGGCGGATGAGGGGGATATCAGCTCAGAAATAGCATTGCTGCAGCAAGACACTACCCCTGTCTGCTCCAGTAAGATGGGGAATAGGAGTGCAGAGCGGGCTAGACAGGTACTAGTAGTTGGGGACTCCATAATTAGGGGCACAGACAGGGCAGTCTGCCACAAAGACCGGGATCGTCGATCAGTATGTTGTTTACCTGGGGCCCGGGTTCGACATATCGCGGATCGGGCTGACAAATTGCTGGGGGGCTGGTGAGAAATCAAACTTGTCATGGTGCACAAAGATTTCCCTTAAAAATTATTCCAGGGAAAATAGGCCTAAAGCTCAAGGCAAGGCCCCAAAAGGTAATTTTTCAGAAATAATTAAACCCTTTTTTTTCGGGCCACACCAGAGAGGCAGCAGGAGATTAGAGAGGTGAATAAGTGGCTCAAAAATTGGTGAGGGAAAGATGGATTTGGGTTTTTGGAGATCTGGGCTGCCTTCTTGTATTGGCTACAGAGCTCTATGCTAGGGATGGGCTGCATCTAAAATGGTGGAGGTGCAGCTGTATTGGGGGACCGAAGGCCAGGGGAAATTGGAGGAATATGTCAAATAGGGACTGAGGTGTAGGCTAACTACAAATATGTGCTTGGCATGATAGAGAGCTGGGATTTAGGAGTAAAACAGGGGGTGAAAGTGGAGGGAAGGGGGTGCTAGCATAGTTAAAAGATCAGGGGAGAAATGAATTAAAAACAGAAAAATCTCTAAATTGCATGCTAACAATGTCCAGGAGTCGGTCCAAAAAAAATAAATGAATCATAGAATTAATAATTGCTGAGAAAAAATATGACGGAGGGAGGGATTACTGAGACATCGACTGGATGTGAGCTACGACTGGTCTCGTTAATTACAGGGTATACAGTCTATTTAGAAGAAGATCGTAACAGACAGGAAAGGGGGAGGTCGTCTGTCTCTATGTAAAATCTGTCTGAAGCCAACTACTGCAGGGAAGATATAGGTACAGGTAATGAACATGTAGAATCATTATGGGTACAATGTACATGGGCGGCTAAAAATAACAATATAATACTAATAGGGGTCTGCTTTAGGCCCCCAATTATAACATGTAACCCCATGGAAGATGTTACTCCTCAGAACAAATTGATGAAGCGGACTATTCAGAATGAGGTTGTTTATTATGGCGACTTTAACTATCCAGACATCAGTTGGAAACTGATAAACACCCCCCTCCGTAGCTTCATAAAGGAAAGGTTTTTGTCAATAAACTAAGATAATTACCTTGCCAATGGTCGCAGGAACCGGACTAGAGGAAAGCCCGTCTAGATTATATATTGGACTAGTAGCCCTGACAAAGGTAATAAAGGTCAGACTTGTGGGGACATCATAGGAAATAGTGACCTAATATAATACATTATCCATCTTATACCTTCAAGAGAGTTTTTTGTCATGGAGCAACAAAAACACTGAATTTTAGGGAAGGTTAATTTTATTCTGGTTTAGGTGGCCTAAACTGTATTCGACTGGGGACAAGGCCCTCGTTATTTAAAAATAGTATGAACAAATATTAAATGGGATATTTTTAAAAACATCTTAGGCGTCCCACTGTGAAAGGTAATATACCTTATGGTAATAAAATAATTTATGAAACAGTAAGAAACCAATGTGGATCTCTACCAGGGGATGTTAAAAGAAGGCAATAAAAACAAAAGAAAGGTTTTATCTACTAAAACAGGACGGCATTGAAGAGGCGCTACAGAGATATAAGGAAAAAAATAACAACTATGTAAATAATGATAAAGGCAGCAAGCTGGAGACAGAAAAAACATATAGCCTATAGAAAGTAAAAAAGTAACCCCCCAAATATTTTTTTACTATATAAATAGTAAAAAGATTAAAACAGAACATGTTGGTCCCTGAAAAGTATTGAGGGAGAGACTGTATAGGGCGACGAGAAAAAAAGCAAACCTGCTAAACATGTTGATGAGCAGAGGGATGAGGTAAACTTCAACTTAAGTGTTGCTTGTCTAACCTCTGGAAGAAGAAACTGCATCACCGCTTAGGAAGATTAAAATAGACAAATTCCCCAGGTCTGATGGTATACACCCACGTGTCCTAAGGAAGTTAAGTGATGTCATAGATAGGCACCCCTAATTCTTAATATTTATGGACCTGTTTAAATACGGGGTATGTCCCAAAGGAAGACTGGCACATAAGCAAATGTTGTGCCAATATTCAAAAGGGGTTAAAAGTGATCTGGAAACCTATCAGACCGGTAAGCACTAAACCTCTGTTGTTTTGTAACATGTTTGAAGGGTTTTCTTTGAGATGCTATCAAGGAATTACACACTTTTTTTGAAAATAAATGTATAACGCCGCTTTCCAGCATTGCGGTTATGAAGAATCGTCCTGTTTACAAACTTATCCTAATCAGCTTCTTTGAGAAAGTTAGTTCTATATTGGATCGGGATGAGGCACAGGATGTATATATCTTGATTTTAAAAGCATTGATACCTGTGCCACATAAAATGTTGGTAAGTAAAATGAGAATGCTTGGACTGGGAGGAAATGGTGTGCAATGGTGTAAAGCAACTGGCTCACTGATAGAAAACAAAGGGTGACTAATTAAACATGTGCATATATCAGGACTGGATCCCTGTTAATCTAGTGGGGTACCACAGGGCACAGTATTGGGCCCTATTCCTCTTTAACTTTTCATAACAATATTACAGTAGAATATCGATCTTTGCAGATGATACTAACCTCTGTAAAGTAATAAACCACAATAGAGGATAATATGTTATTTACAAAGGGATCTTATAGTGGAGGCTACGGAGAGGAAGTGGCAGATGAGTATAACACAGATAAATGCAAGGTTATGCACGAAGGGGAGGAAAATATCATTACATGACCTACATGTTAAATATAGAAACACTGGTTAAAAGATACATGGAGAAGGACTTGGGAATCTGGTGGCAGTAAACTTAATTGTAGCAACCAGTGTCAGGCAGCAGCTGCCAAGCAAACAAGATCATGGGGTGTATTAAATGGGACATTGATGCACATGATGAGACATTATTATCCCATTTATACAAGTCAACCTGGTTTATACCACACATGGAATATTGTGTACAGTTTGGGCCCACCAAGTGCACAGAAAAGACATTGTAGAAGGCTTGAACAGGTACAAAGGCGGACAACTCTCATAAAATTAATAAAAGAGACTGGGTGGACTGCAAATACCAGAAAGATTAGCAAGATTGGGGTGTATTTAGTTTAGAGAAAAGACGCTTCAGGGGGACATGATAAATTATGTTAAATACATCAAAGGTTCAATATAGAGATCTCTTCAAGTTTATTTTGACCAGAATGTAACTAGAACAAGGGGGCATCTCTACTTCTTGAGGAACGAAATTTAATACAATAACACGTAGAAAGGGATCTTTAACTGTTAGAGCATTGAGACTGTGGAAACTCTCTGTCAGAGGATACTTGTCATGGTGATTAATAACAGAGTTCAAAAGGTTTGATGCATTTCTGGAGTTAATAATTAGAGATGGCGAATTTCCCGAAAATTGTTCCGGTTTCGTCTCCACTTCAACGGATTTCTTCGGCAAAAAATAACTTCGTTCCAGAATTACTTCGGACGAATCACGTTAAAAAAAAGCTATTTCCGGCTGCACAGAACCTGCAGGGTGCTGTAGAATGTTGTGCCATGCTTAAATATGCAGAGGGAGCTTGGTTTGGTCTTCATACTAACTGTTGTGTTTTAGTATGTCACGCAACATGGACTGCCGCCGCTTTAGAATCGCTTCCATATCTACAAAAAATCCCTGAGGCACTTAACAGGGAAAAACTGGACCAAAAAAACTGAAGCAGCGAATTTTGCCTGATAAAGACATGCCAGACAAGTGGAAAAAAAAACAAGCTGAGAGCTCAGGTGGCAAACATTAGTGACAGAGTTGTGGAGGTGACGGCAGCAGCCACAGCAGCATGAGGTCAGAGAGTGGCACAATGACATTCTGGAGGTGGCAAAAGCTGGAGTAGGCCACAGATTGGCACAATGACAGAGTGTGGAGGTGACCGCAGCAGCCACAGCAGCATGAGGTCAGACAGTGGCACAATGACATTCTGGAGGTGGCAAAAACAGGAATAGGCCACAGAGTGGCACAATGGACACGTGTGGAGGTCACGGCAGCAGCAGCAGAGTGTCAGAGAGTGGCACAATGATCAGTGTGTAGGTCACGGCAGCAGCCCAGCAGCAGCATGAGGTCAGACCCGTGGCACAATGACACAGTGTGTGTCACGGCAGCAGCCACAGCAGCAGCATGAGGTCAGGACAAGTGGCACAATGACAGAGTGGGGTAGGTCACGGCATCAGCCACAGCAGCAGCACGAGATCAGACGTGGCACAATGACGTGTGTAGGTCACGGCAGCAGCCACAGCAGCAGCATGAGGTCGACAATGGCACAATGACACAGTGTGGAGGTCACGGCAGCAGCCACAGCAGCAGCATGAGGTCAGACAGTGGCACAATGACATTTGAAAGGGGGCAAAAACAGGAGTAGGCCAAGAGTCGGACAATGACACAGTGTGGAGGTCACGGAGCAGCCCCGCAGCAGCATGAGGTAAAGGGAGTGCACAATGACATTCTGGAGGTGGAAAAACAAAGGAGTAGGCCCAGAGGGGACATGACACAGTGTGTAGGTCACCGGCACAGCACAGCACAGCATGAGGTCAACAGTGGCACAATGACAGAGTGTGTAGGTCAAGCAGCAGCACAGCACAGCATGAGGTCAGACAGTGGCACAATGGAAACAGTGTGTAGGATGGCAGCACCACAAGCAGCAGGGATGAGGTCGACAGTGGCACAATGACAGAGTGTGTAGGTCACAGGGAGCAGCCACAGCAGCAGCATGAGGTCAGGACATGGCACAATGACACAGTTTGGTAGGCAACAGCAGCCACGCAGCAGCATGAGGGCAGAAGTGGCACAATGACACAGTGTGGTTTGGTCACGGCAGCAGCCACAGCAGCAGCATGAGGTCAGACGTGGCACAATGAACAGTTGTAGTCACGGCAGCGCGCATGAGGTCACAGGGCAAATGACATTTGGAGGGCAAAAGTAGTAGGCCACTGAGTGGACAATGGGCCAGATAGTGGAGGTGACGCGGCAGCAAACATGAGGTCAGACAGGGCACAAAGACTTTTGGGTCAAAAACGGAAAAGGCACAGAGTGGCACAAGACAGAGTGTGTAGGTCACGGCAGCAGCCACAGCAGCAGCATGAGGTCAGACAGCGGCACAATGACATTCTGGGAGAAAAGACAGTTTTTTTTTTTTTTTTTTTTTTTTTTTTTTGTTTTTTTTTTTTTTTTTTTTTTTTTTTTTTTTTTTTTTTTTCTATTTTTTTTTTTTTTTTTTTTTATTATTTTTTTATATATTTTTTATTTTTTTTTAATAACATTTTTATTTTTTTTTTTTTTTTTTAAAAACCCCCACCACCAAATTTTTTTTTTTTTTTTTTTTTTTTAAAATTTTTTTTTTTCCCCCCCTTTTTTTTTTTTTGTGGGTGTTTTCGGGTGTGTTGCCAAAGTGGGGAAAGCAACACACACACACGCGGGGGGTGTGTGTGGTGGTGGGGGGGCGGGGGGGGGGGTGGGGGGGGGGGGGAGGGGGGGGGGCTGGCAGGAAACAGGTGGTAGGCCACAGGAGTGGCCACAATGACACGTGTGGAGGTCACTGCGCAGCCTACAGCAGAAAGCTTGAGGGCAGACAGGGGCACATTGGACACAAGTGTGGAGGACACGGCGCAGCCACAGCAGCAGCATGAGGTCAGGGACACGTGGGCATAATGACAGAGTGTGGAGAGTGGGTGGCATACTAGTCCCTGGTAAAGATGGTCTTGGTGGCAGTTGGAGAAACTGGCAGCTGATGTGTGGCATCAGGTGGGTGGTGGCATCAGATTGTGGATGAGGCTGGTAGTTTGAAACCAGACTAATTTCTCACAGTTCTGGGAGAGGCGTCATGGATGTTGTAGTCTGACACCTTAAGGCATTGGTGTGTGGAAAATCCTGGCTATCCACGACTGATTCATCTTGACAAAGGTCAGTCGTTCCACATTTCCCGTGGACAGCGGGTTCTCATTGGGTAACGATGGCCCCGCCGCATCTGAACTACCGCTTAATGCCAAATATGGCACAGCAGGACCAGCTTTCCACTGCAAACTCGGCAAAGTTGCGGCACACATCCAGTTTGGCTGCCAGTAGTCAAGCGGATCTTCTTACTTGGTGTGGCAGAGTGCTAGGCTCCAAGTAGGCACACCTCGTTGGTTCAGGGTATGCTCATGGTCCTGTGCTGCTGGCGACTGCCCTCCTCACTAGGCGGGTGAAGGAACGCTGCTCTCCAGTGACTCAGACTAAGGTTGCTGATGATGAGCATGGTCTGTCCGGACCCCCCAACTTCCACCGGCAGCCGCGGCAGTAGTACGTGAGGCGCTGAAGAACCCCCCGGTCAGACATGTCGAGGAGGGGTCGATGCCCGCACATAGGCCAGCGGCCATCTGATTACGGAGGATTTTCCTATAGTATTTGAGTTTGTCCTCCCTCGTCAATAGCTGGGAAAAAGGCTCCCATTTTGGACAGTAGCGGGGTCCAGTAGTGGGTGGTGAGCAGAGTCATCCCTCTGCCGGGATGCTGACTATTCGGCTGTCACGAGTGCCAGGCAACAATCTGCATGCTGCGGCCATCTGCCACAAGTGACTCGAGGGGCTCCTGCCTCCATCTCCGCACTGTATACTGACACAGTGCACCTGACGGCTTCATCTGCATCAACTCCTCATCTCCATCTACTCATCCAGCTGTCCTGTCCTCTCTTTGGCACCTGGTTGAAAATCCACTATTTCACCAGACAATGCTTCTGCTCCAATGTCCTCTCCTCCTCTCCTCCAATTCAGTCCCCAGCGGGACTCATGTGGCGCGTGATGTAGTCGCAACGTCTCAGTCCCCTGCCCAGACAGATTTTTCAGCAATCTGTTCAGGACATGAAGCAGTGGATTGACGTTATTCTTCACGTAGTCCTGGCGACTGACAAATAACGTGGATCCTCGAATGGTAAACAAACGGCAGGTGTCACGTATGACGCTGCCACTGGCTGACATCAAGTTACACGGGAATACTCCTGTCGCTTGGATCATCAAAAAATTCGTTAATGCCTTTTCTGTTCATACGGTCGGTCAACTGTGCAGGTGAATTCCAAACGGGTGAAACATCGCATATCAGAGTGTGTTGGAGGACGTTTCTGCGCTGCATACTCGAGGACGGATGTTCCTGGATGTGTCAGCGATTGGGCATGAAGTGCAAAGCAACAGTTTCCTGAGCAATTTTCAGAACTCTTCTGAAGATCGGTGGAAGGACTTCAGGAACCTTTTCACAAACCACGATTGACACATGGCATGCAGGGCGCATGGACATCCCTCTCGGTGCAGAACGGACACACATGTTCCTTCCATGTCGTTACCATGGTTCGATTTGCAGATTGGCGACGGAGAAAGCCACACTTCGATTTCTTGCTGCATGACGCGGGAGCAGTTTCTACCCTGTGTGGATTCTCGTTCGCCCGAGGCAAGCCACGGTGTAGAAAATGCGTGACACGCTGTGCTCATACACCATGTGGTATCGATGGAGCAGTACTTGTGGGAGGCTGAGATGGTGTGGTAGTGGAGGTAGTGAGGAGGCGGACATTGGCGCAGGAGCCGCAGTTTGACAACGTGGAGAGGAAATCGGAGTCTCATGTCCAAGTTGTTGGTGTGCCTGGGCAGGCAAGCACCATTCACCTAGTGGGCCGTAAAGAAATGTTACTGGCCTTGACCGTAGTTACAGCTCAGACATCCGCGCTTGCCATGCACCTGGAACAAACGATAGCTCAAGAGGAATGGCCCCACCTTCTGTGCTATATTTATGAAGTGCTGGTACTGCCTTTTGGAAAAGGGAAATTACGGTTGGAAACTCTCCATCTCGGCTCGGCACAAAGCCATTAGTTCTATGAACTGGTTGCAAGACGTCCAACATTTGGAAAGGGAGGGACTGCAGCACCCAAACACATTGGACAGGAGTACGGTCAGCTTTTGCACCTTTGATGGTTGGACGCATTTACATGTTGTCTCTTTGCAAACGCCTCGCTGAACGATGCTGGCACATGAGTAGCGGAGGAGCAGGAGCATCTGACCGGAGATGATGTCAAGGAGAAACAGCTCCCTTCTGAGAGGTGGTGGAGCCTTGACTGGCTGCCAATAGGCATGGTGCCACTGAGGCGCCGATGCTGCTGATGCTGTTGCTGTGGCGGCAGGGATGGACCACCACATCTGCAGCCACGCTTTCTCCCAGGCAACAGATGGTGACGTGATGTGTTGATTGCAGGGCCGTTGGTGCCAAACGTTAGCTCATGGCACGCTTCACTTTCTGCTTACAGATTCTTCATATACCCATATTCGGCTCCTCCGGTGTCTTTAGCAAAGAACTGACACACCGCGAATATCGGGATTTTACTCCAACGCTCAGCTCTGAGTGACTACTGCCGCCGCTGCTCGCTGAGCCCTGTGTGCCTACTTTCTTGACCCAAAAAAACGAAAACAAACGACAGGAAACTGCAAAGCGGGTTTTTTACCCGTGGCCGCGGCTTGGGCTCACCGACCTCACACTGCTGCTATCCATGCTGACTCACGGCCTCATGACCCACTTGCTGGCTGCGACGCTGCCTGACTGCGGCAAGCCTGACGCCCTCTTCTGCTGACGTTCGTGAAGCTTGCCTCACCCGGCTCACAAGTGCGGTCGGCTAAATCATTCCCATCTATTTGAGTTTCATCGTCACTGCTGTCCCATCACCGTCTTGGTATGCAGAGGCTGTACCCCTCACAACATGACCTCCCATGCCACTCTCAACATCTATATTTTGCCGCCTACTGCAAGAAGCAGGGGATACTTGGCCCCATTTCTTCGCTGCCAGTGGCTGCTGACACTGCCCTCCTCAAATTGTTCATCCTCGCTATATAGTGGTGTAGCCTCAGACACATTAGTAGGATCTCTGGCTGAGGGGAAAGGATGCGCGTGACAGTGGCTGGGTGGAGGACAGGTGAGGGCTTGCTGTCCCAGTCCCGGGTCATGACCAAATAAGGGTTGTGTCTGACCGTTCCCACCGATCTTGGATGGGGTTGTCAGATGTTTCATCTGGGAGGAGTGGATGACCTAGTTTCAACCAATCAAGAACCCTTTGGGTTGCCTGAACAAACACACGGCCGCTAGATGACAGCTGGCAGTTGGTGGCCTCCACGGAGTGACCCTGCTGCGAGTCCCCTTGATGTGCTCGACCTGGGCCTGCTCCAGGAATATTTGTGCCTCTGCCACTTGCAAGGCGAAGAGCCGTGCCCCTTCTGTCTGACAATCCTGTTTGTTCTCAAAATGTAACAGGACACTGTTTAATGGAAGATATTGTATCTGATAAATTCACACCTGTATTTGACTCCTTATGAACCATTAGAAGCTTGGGTAACCTTGGATATACAATTGCGCTCTAAAAATATAATAAAAAACAATAAACAAAAGAAAGATGATAAAAAAAAAGCAAACAAAAAAAGGGCAGGAACAATTGACTTGTATGTGCCGGTTTAAAACTCTAGTATTTTTACTGAATGTAAGGCTTTATATTAACCTTCGGATATTGAATTATGCTACAGAAGTTCTTCTGTGGCGGTGAAAATGAAAGTTTCTTTCATTGAGTGCAACTGCAGAAAAATACTTAGTTAAACCCTTGGATGTAAATTGACGCAAAGAATTGAGCCTCCACAAACTACTAGCTTTGGCAGCGTGTACAAATGCTGGTGTTTTTTACGCACCGAACATGTCAAGATATAAAATTTAATTAAACCTTGCTTGCGGAAATTAGGGTCTACAGGAAAAATGTATATATTTTGGACGGTGGGAAAATGAACGGTTTCATTGGAGTTTTTCACCACAGTGAATAACAACCCTTAATTAACCCTGATGTAAATTGACGCCAAAAGAATTGAGCCACCACAAACTACTAGCAATGTGCGTGTTTACGATGCGGTGTTTTTACAGCCACACAAGACAAGAGATAAAATTGTAAATTTACTTCGCCCTGTGAATTAGGCACAGGGAAAAATGTATATATTTTGGCGGTGAAAACGGCGGCTTTTCTTGGGAGTCACCACAGTGAATAACAACGCTTAATTAAACCCCTGGATGTAAATTGCGCCCAAAGAATTGGGCCACTACAAATACTAGCTGTGTAGAATGGTACAATGCGATGTTATTTAGACGCCACCACAAACAAGAGATTAAAATGTAATTAACCTTTGCTTGTGAATTAGGCTACAGGAACAAATGTCATATATTTTGTGCTGTGATTATGACGGTTTCGTCGGAGTCACCACAGCTGAAAACAACGCTTAATTAAACCATGGATGTAAAATTGCGCCAAAGAATTGAGGCCTCCACTCAAAACTAACTAGCTTTGTAGCGTGTTACAATGCCTGTGTTTTTTACGCACACATCAAAAAAGATAAAATTGTTATTAACCTTTGCTTGTCGAATTAGGCTAAAGGAAAACAATGAATATATTTTGGCGGTGAAAAATTGACGGTTTCATGGAGTCACCACAGCTGAAAAACAACGCTTAATTAACCCCTTCGATGTAAATTGCTCCAAAAAATTGACCAAAACAACTACTAAGATTTGTTCGCGTGTTACAATGCGGTGTTTTCTTACGCCTCACAAGAGGATAAAATTGTAATTACCTATGTTGTGAATTAGGCTTACAGGAACATGTATATATTTTGGCGGGAAAATGACAGTTTCTTGGAGTCACCACAGCTGAATAACAACGATTAATTAACCCTGGATGAATTGCGCCAAAAGAATTGAGCCACCCACAACAAAATACTAGCTTTTAGCGTGTTACATGCGGTGTTTTTTAGCCACACAAGAGATAAATTGTTAAATTAACCTTTGCTTGTGAATTAGGCTCAACAGGAAAAATGTATATATTTTTGCGTACAAATTGACGGTTACTTGGAGTCACACTGCTTAATAACAACGCTTAATTAACCCCTGGTGTAAATTGCGCAAAGAATTGAGCCACCACAAACTACTAGCTTTGTAGCATGTTACATGCGGTGTTTTCTTACGCACACAACAAGAGATAGATTGTAATTAACCTTTGCTTGTGTATTAGGCTAAGGAAAAAATGTATCTAATTTTGGCATTGATATGCGGTTTCTTGGAGTCACACAGCTGAATAACAACGCTTAATTAACCCCTGGATGTAAATTGCACCAAAGAATTGAGCCACCACAAGACTACTAGACGCTTGTAAGCGTGTTACAATGCGGTGTTTTTTACGACACACAACACGAGATAACCTTGTAATTAACCTTTGCTTGTGAATTAGGCTACAGGAAAATGTATCTATTTTTGGCATTGCATATGGCGGTTTCTTGGTCGTCACCAACAGCAGAATAACAACGCTTAATTTATACCCCTGGATGTAAATTGCACCGCAAGAATTGATCCACCACAATATACGAGCTTTGTAGCTTGTTACAATGCCGTGTTTTACGCCACACAACAAGAGATAAAATTGTAATTAATAACCTTTGCTGTGAATTAGGCACAGAAAAATGCTAATATTTTGGTGTGAAAAACTGACGGTTTCTTGGAGTCACCACAGCTGAAAAACAACGCTTAATTAACCTGGATGTAATTGCGCCAAAGAATAGAGCAGCCAAAATGAGTGGTATTTGTATTGTAAAAAAACGCAGTTTATTAAATGAATACAACAGGAACTGGCTTAGGATCCCCCTTGGATATTCAATGTGCTGTGAGCAGAAATGGATTTAAATGTATATGACCTGCAGTGGACGCACATTGGATTTCAGATCAATACCAAAAAATCAGAAATAGAAGGTTAAGAGAAGCAGTCTCTGAGACAAGCTTAGACACCCCACAACAAATCGCTGTATAAAATCAGTTCTTCAGTAACAATCAGCCACGGCAGGACCTTCCCTGATCAGTACAGTGAGAGACGGTCATGGAGCTCCCCAGCGGTCGTGCCCGTCTTATATAGGGGGGAGTGGACCAACAAAACACCTTCTTACAGTGGGCGGTGACGTCACAGAATCCCGCGGTATTGATTGGCTTATCTTGCAATGTATTGCAGCGTATCCCTTCTTCTCCCAGAGTTGCTTTGACCCATGAACGCCATGTGCTCGCAGCCATTTATCAATGAAAAGCACAATTCGTTCACCCGATGTCCCAAGAACTTTGATTCAGAACCGAAGTTTTCCTGAAATTCTAAATGAATTCCACTTCGTTAGAATCAATTCGCTCATCTCTAGTAATAATATAACAAGTTATAGTGTCTAAGATTCTGGAGAAGGGTCGTTGATCCAGGGATTCTTCCAATTGCCAGATTGGAGTCGGGAAGGAATTTTTTTCCCTAAAATGAGGACTATTGGCTTCTATCTCATTGGGGTTTTTTGCTTTCCTCTGGATCAACACTTTAGCAAAATAGGCTGAACTGGATGGACGTCTTGTCTTTTTTCATCCTTACAAACTATGTAACTATGTAAAACTATGTAATTATGTAACTATATAATCAATCAGCGTTCTCCTTACATTTCATCTAATGCTTGAAAGACTGAGACGGGCGCTGTGATTGGTTGCTATGGGAAACAAAGAAAGTTTTAGACCAAGACAGTTTTCATACATGTCCCCCCAGGTATTTGTGGATGCTCTGGGCCACTGCGAGTGTAGATGCTAATCTACTCACGGTGACAGCTAAAGTGCAGGACAAAGGACACCAGGAATAGGCAGAGGTAGTGGGTCCCGGTGGGTATAGTCGTAGACAGATAACAGAGTCCCAGGCAGGTAATGGACTGGTACAACATCAGGAAACAGCAGGTAATAGCAGACTGGTGCAGCGGCAGGAACAGCAGTAGTGGATATTCAGGGAACTCAGGGAGTAACTCAGGAACCACAGAAACCAGCATCAGTGGACAGGAGCTCAGATAGACATCAATAAAGTGCTACTGGAGTAGAGGCAGGAAGTTCATTTTATCTCAAAAGGTCATAGGTCAATGGACAGGTAAAAAAAATCCTTTAAATGCAGACCAACACAGACAGGAACGCAGCCAGGTGAGTACACAGAAACATGAGACAAAGCAGGAACCGCAGCCTGCATGGAGATTGGACCGCATAAGTAAGTGCAGTGGACTGAGGACTAGAGATGGGTGAATTTCCCGAAATTCGGTTTGTTCACTTCGCCGAATTTTCGACAAAAAATAACTTCGTTCCGAATTACTTCGGGATGAATCACGTTAAAAACAGCTATTTCCAGGCTGCACAGAGCATGCAGGGTGCTGTAGAATGTTGTGCCATGCTTAAATATGCAGAGGGAGCTTGGTTTGGTCTTCATACAATGTTGTGTTTTAGTATGACATGCACATGACTGCCGCCGCTCTTAGAATCGCTTCACTATAAAATTCCCTGGGCACTTAAGAGGGCAAAACTGACCAAAAAACTGAAGCAGGAATGTTGCCTGATAAAGTCATGCCAGCGACAGCTGGAAAAAAACAAGCTGAGGGCTCAGGTGGCAACATCAGTGACAGAGTGTGGAGGTAACGGCGGAAGCCACAGCAGCATGAGGTCAGAGAGTGGCACAATGACATTCTGGAGGTGGCAAAAACAGGAGTAGGCCACAGATTGGCACAATGACACAGTGTGTAGGTCATGGCAGCAGCCACAGCAGCAGCATGAGGTCAGACAGTGGCACAATGACAGAGCATGTGGGTGACGGCAGCAGCAGCATGAGGTCAGACAGTGGCACAATGACATTCTGGAGGTGGCAAAAACAGGAGTAGGCCAGAGATTAGGACAATGACACCGTGTGTAGGTCACGGCAGCAGCCACAGCATGAGCATGAGGTCTCACCGTGGCACAATGTCCCAGTGTGCAGGTCACGGCAGCAGCCACAGCAGAAGCATGAGGTCAGACAGTGGCACAATGACATTCTGGATGTGGCAAAAACAGGAGTAGGCTACAGATTGGGACAAGGACACAGTGTGTAGGTCACGGCAGTGCCACAGCAGCAGCATGAGGTCAGACAGTGTCACACTGACATTCTGGAGGGGGCATAACCAGGAATAGGCCTCTGAGATGGTCAATGACACAGTGTGTAGGTCACGGCAGCAGCCACAGCAGCAGCATGAGGTCAGACAGTGGCACAATGACACAGTGTGTAGGTCACGGCATCAGCCACAGCAGCAGCATGAGGTCAGAGAGTGGCACAATGACACAGTGTGTAGGTCACGGCAGCAGCCACAGCAGCAGCATGAGGGCAGACAGTGGCACAATGACATTCTGGAGGTGGCAAAAACAGGAGTAGGCCACAGAGTGGGACAATGACACAGTGTGTAGGTCACGGCAGTAGCCACAGCAGCAGCATGAGGTCAGACAGTGGCACAATGACAGAGTGTGTAGGTCACAGCAGCAGCCACAGCAGCAGCATGAGGTCAGACAGTGGCACAATGACATTCTGGAGGTGGCAAAACAGTAGTAGGCCACAGAGTGGCACAATGACAGAGAGGGGAGGTGACCGTGGCAACAGCATGAGGTCAGAGAGTGGCCCAATGACACAGTGTGGATGTCATGGCACCAGCAACAACAGCAGCATGAGGTCAGACAGTTGCACAATGACAGAGTGTGGAGGTGGGTGGCAATACCAGTCCCTGGTAAAGATGGTTTGTGGCAGATGGAGAAACTGTCAGCAGATGTGTGGCATCAGGCAGGTGGCGGCATCAGAATAGTGGCTGAGGCCGGTAGTTTGAACCCAGACTCATTTCTCACAGTTTGGGTGAGGCGTCATGGCTGATGTAGTCTGACGCCTAAGGCATTGGTGTGTGGAAATCCTGGCCGATCCACGCCTGATTCATCTTGACAAAGGTCAGTCGTTCCACATTTCCCGTGGACAAGCGGGTTCTCCTTGGGGTAACGATGGCCCCCGCCGCACTAAACACCCGCTCTGATGCCACACTACTGGCCGGGCAGGACAGCTTCTCCACTGCAAACTTGGCAAGTTGCGGCCACACATCCAGTTTGGCTGCTCAGTAGTCCAGCGGATCTTCTAACAGGGGTGGCAGAGTGCTGTTGAAGTAGGCCACCACCTGTTGGTTCAGGGTCTGCTCCAGGTCCTGCTGCTACTGCTGGCGACTTCCCACCTCACTAGGTGGGTGAAGGAAGCTGCTCATCAGTGACTCCAGACTTAGGTTGCTAGTGATGGAGCTGGTACTGCTCCGACCCCCCACCTTCCCCCAGCAGCCGCGGCAGTAGTACGTGAGCGATGAAGAACCCCCCGGTCAGACCTGTCAGAGGAGGGACGATGCCGCACATAGTCACCTTCCAACTGAATATGGAGGAGTTCCCTATAGTATTTGAGTTTGTCCTCCCTCTCAATAGCTGGGAAAAAGGCTCCCATTTTGAACCGGTAGCGATGGTCCACTAGGGTGGAGAGCCAGTAGTCATCCCTCTGCCGGATGCTGACTACTCGGCTGTCACTAGCCAGGCAAATCAGCATGCTGCGGGCCATCTGCACAAGTGACTCCGAGGGTCTTCCTGCCTTCATCTCCACTGCATACTGCCACGGTGCTTGCGGGTCATCTGCCTCGTCTTCCTCATCTCCATCTACCTCCTCCAGCTGCTCCTGCTCCTCCTCTCTTGTCACCTAGGTAGAAAATCCACTCATTTCACCAGACAATGCTTCTGCTCCAATGTCCTCCTCCTCCTCCTCCTCCATTTCAGTCCCCAGCGGACTCATGTGGCCGCGAGATGTAGTCGCCACGTCTCCAGTCCCCTGCCCAGACAGATTTTTCAGCATCTGTTCCAGGACATGAAGCAGTGGAATGACGTTATTCATCCCGTAGTCCTGGCGACTGACAAATAACGTGACCTCCTCGAATGGCCTCAACAAACGGCAGGTGTCACGCATGAGCTGCCACTGGCTGACATCAAAGTTACACAGGGGAGTACTCCTGTCCGCCTGGATCATCAAAAAAATCGTTAATGGCCTTTCTCTGTTCATACAGTCGGTCCAACATGTGCAGGCTGGAATTCCAACGGGTGGAAACATCGCATATCAGAGTGTGTTGGGGGAGGCCATTCTGCCGCTGCAACTCGAGGAGGGTGTTCCTGGCTTTGTAGGAATGGATGAAGTGCATGCACAGTTTCCTGGCCATTTTCAAAATCTTCTGAAGATCGGTGGGAGACTTCAGGAACCTTTTCACAAAAAGATTGAACACGTGCGCCATGCAGGGCGCATGGACCATACCTCCTCGGTGCAGCGCGGACACCATGTTCCTCCCATTGTCCGTCACCATGGTTCCGATTTGCAGTTGGCGCGGAGAAAGCCACACATCGATTTCTTGCTGCATGACGCGGAGCAGTTCCTCTCCTGTGTGACTTCGTTCGCCGAGGCAAGCCAGGTGTAGAACTGCGTGACACCGCTGTGCCCTACACATGTGGTATGATGGAGCAGTACTTGTGGAGGCTGAGATGGTGGTGGTGGTGGAGGAGGAGGAGGCGGACATTGGCGCAGGAGCCGCAGTTGTTGGTGTGCCTGGGCCGGAAGCACATTCACCCAGTGGGCCGTAAAGGACATGTACTGGCCCTGACCGTAGTTACAGCTCCAGACGTCCGCGCTGCCGTGCACCTTGGAACAAACCGATAAGCTCAAGGACTGGCCCACCTTCTGTTCTACATATTTATGAAGTGCTGGTACTGCCTGTTTGGAAAAGAAAATACGGCTTTGAACTCTCCATCTTGGCTCGGCACAAGCCCTTAATTCTCTGAACACTGCAGCGTCCACCATTTGGAAAGGGAGGGACTGCAGCACCAACAACTTGGACAGGAGTACGGTCAGCTTCTGCACCTTAGGATGGTTGGGACGATCTGTTGTCTCTTTGCAATCGCCCGCTGAACGATGCTTTGGCGCATGAGTAGTGGGAGCAGGAGCAACGGGAAACAGGAGATGATGTCAAAGAGAAACAGTCCTTTGCAGAGGTGGTGGAGCCTTGACTGTCTGCAATGGAAATGCGTGCCACTGGGGCTTGCTGTCCCCGGTTGCTGCGGCGGCAGGATGGACACACATTGACTTTTCCAAGGCAACCGGATGGTGACGCTGCATGTGTTGACGCAGGGCGTGGTCCCAAAAGTTAGCTCCTGGCCACGCTTCACTTTTGCTTCGATTCTAATATACCTATTCGGCTCCTTCGGTGTCTTAGCAAAGAATTGCCCACCGCGTGTATGGATTTTACCGCCAATACTCCGCACTGGTGACTACTTGCCGCCGCTGCCTCGCTGAGCCCTTGTGCCGCTACTTTCTTGGACCTGCGAAGCAGGTTTTTACCCGGGGCCCGTTGGCTCCAACCTCCACATGCTGTATCCTGCGGGACTCACGGCCACACGACCCATTGCTGGCTGCGCTGTGCTGACCGAAAGCTGACGCCTCTTCTCTGACGTGATGAAGCCCTTCCCCTCACCGGTTCCCAAGTGCGGTCGGCTACTCATCTCTATTTGTTTATCGTCACTGTTTGTCCTCATCACCGGTTTGGTTGCAGAGGCTAAACCCTCAAAATGACCTCCATGCCACTCTCAACACTATATTTTGCCGCTACGAAAAAAAAAGCAGGGGATTTTTGGCCCCATTTTTCGTGCCAAGTAGTTGCTACTGCCCCTCAAATTGTTCATCCTCCTATATAGTGGCGTGAGCCCAGACCACATAGTAGATCTTAAACTGGGAACCGGTGGACAGAGGCGGGTTGAGGACGGTGAGGGCCGCTGACCCACTCCCGGGCCATCCCAAAATAAGGGTTGTTTGACGTTACCCCGGGACTCTTGGCTGGGTTTGTCAATGTCATCTGGGAGAAGTGGATTGACCTAGTAAACAATCAAGAACATTGGGTTGAGAACAAACACAGGGGCCGCAGGTGACGCGGCAGTTGTGGCCTACCGGGTCCCCTGCTGCGACGCCCCTTGCTGTGTTTGCGACCTGGGCCTGCTCCAGGAATTTTTGGTGCCTCTGCCCTTCAGGTAAAAAAGCCTGCCACTTCTGTCTGCATACTTTTGTTTAAAATGTAAGCACTGTTTGATGAAGATATCTATATGATTAAATACACACCTGTATTTGACTCCAAATAACCACTAAGAAGCTTGGGTAACCCTGGTTAAAAAATGCGCTCCACAATGGGCAGGAAAAATTGACTTGTATGTGGTTTAAAACTCTGTGTATTTTATGAAAATTGAAGCACAAACAGCTTAATTAACCTTCGGTAGAATTTGCTACGAATTTTTCTGTGGCGGTGAAAAAACAAGTTTTTTTTTTGAGTACAACTGCGAACAAGCTTAATTAACCCCCGGAGTAAATTGCGCCAAACAATTGAGCAACCACAAACTACGGCTTTGTAGCGTGTTACAATTTCGTGTTTTTTTCCCCTACCAACAAGAGAAAAATTGTAATTAACCTTCGCTTGTGAATTAGGTCAGGGGAAAATTTTATTTTTGGCGGGTTTTAAAATGGTTATTGGAGTCACCCCAGCACAAAAACAACGTTAATTAACCCCTGGATGTAAATTGCGCAAAATAATTGAGCAGCCCCAAACTATAGCTTGTGCTTGTTTTAAATTGCGTGTTTTCTACGCTACACAACAAGAGAAAAAATTGTATTAACCTTTGCTTGTGAATTTTGGTACAGGAAAATTGTAATTTTTGGCGGTGAAAAAGCCGGTTTTTTTTGTCACCATGCAGGGGGAAAAAAATTTTTTAAAATTAAAAACCCGGATGTAAATTACGCAAAATAAATTTGGGAGCCCCCAAAAATAGGTTTGTAGGTTTAAAATTTCGTATTTTTCGCTAAAACAAGAAAAAAAATTGTAATTAACCCTTTTCTTGTGAAATTTGGTACAGGAAAATTTTAATTTTTGGCAGTTTAAAAGACGGTTTTTGGGTCACCCCCAAACAGCAGAACAAGCTTAATTAACCCCTGGATGTAAATTTGGGAAAAGAATTGAGAGGCCCCAAACTAAAAGCTTTGTAGCGTGTTACAATTGGTGTTTCTACGCTACACAACAAGAGAAAAATTGTAATTAACCTTTGCTTGTGAATTATGGTTCAGGAAAATTGTAATTTTTGGCGGTGAAAAAAACGGTTTATTTTTGTCACCACAGCAGAAAAACAACGTTTAATTAACCCCTGAATGTAAATTGCGCAAAAAAAAATTGAGGGAGCCACAAACTACTAGCTTTGTAAGCGTGTTTACAATGCGTGTTTTCTACGTACACAACAAGAGAAAAATTTGTAATTAACCCTTTGCTTGTGAATTTTGGTACAGGAAAAATTGTAATTTTTGGCGGTGAAAAAGCCGGTTTATTTTTGTCTCCACAGCAGA
This sequence comes from Phyllomedusa bahiana, assembly GCA_025379985.1. NCBI lineage: Eukaryota > Metazoa > Chordata > Amphibia > Anura > Hylidae > Phyllomedusa > Phyllomedusa bahiana. The sequence continues at coordinate 26,886 of JAODAL010049105.1, forward strand.
AAAACAACACTTAATTACCCCTGGATGTAATTGCGCAAAAGAAAATTTTAGCAGCCACAAACTACTAGCTTTGTAGCGTGTTACAATTGCGTGTTTTCTACGTACACAACAAGAGAAAAAATTGTAAAATTAACCCTTTTCTTGTGAATTATGGTAAAGGAAATTGTAATTTTTTGGCGGTGAAAAAGACGGTTTATTTTTGTCACCCCAGCAGAAAAAGAACGGTTAATTAACCCTGGATGTAAATTGCACTAAAGAATTGAGCAGCCACAAACTACTAGCTTTTTTTTGTGTTACAATTACCTGTTTTCTAAGCTACACAACAAGAGAAAAAAATGTAATTAAACCCTTTGTTGTGAATTATGGGTACAGGAAAATTGTAATTTTGGGCGGTGAAAAAGACGGTTTATTTTTGTCAACCATAGCAGGAAAACAATGCTTAATTAACCCTGGATGAAAATTTTACGCAAAATAATTGAGCAGCCACAAATACTGGCTTTGTAGAGTGTTACAATTGGTATTTTCTACGTACACAAAAGAGAAAAAATTGTAATTAACCTTTGCTTGTGAATTATGGTCAGGAAAATTGTAATTTTTTGGCATTTGAAAAAGACGGTTTCTTGGATGTCACCACAGCAGCGAAACAACGCTTAATTAACCCCTGGATGTAAATTGCGCAAAAGAATTGACACCCAAAAAACTAATTGCTTTGTAGCGTGTTACAATTGCGTGTTTTTACGCTACCAACAAGAGAAAAAAATTGTAATTAACCTTTGCTTGTGAATTATGGTACAGGAAAATTGTAATTTTTGGCGGTGAAAAAGACGGTTTATTTTTGTCACCAGGGCAGGAAAAAACGCTTAATTAACCCCTGGATGTAAATTGCGCAAAATAATTGTGCAGCCACAAACTACTGGCTTTGTAGCGTGTTACAATTGCGTGTTTTCTCGCTCACAACAAGAGAAAAAATTGTGATTAAAACCTTCGCTTGTGAATAAGGTACAGGAAAATTGTATTTTTTGGCGGTGAAAAAGACGGTTTCTTGGAGTCCCACAGAAGAAAAACAACGCTTATTAACCCCTGGATGTTAATTGCGCAAAAGAATTGAGCAGCCAAAAATTAAGTGGTATTTGTATTGTAAAAACGCTGTTTCTTTAAATAAATACAACAGGAACTGGCTTAGATCCCCCTTGGATATTCAATGTGCTGTGAGCAGATAGCATTAAAATCTATATGCAGCAGCAGTGGACGCACACTTGCGACAAGCCGGGGTGACTGGGACAGAGGGCCTTTAAGGTTGTCACGGGCGATGGTATTGCACGAGGGTATATGGTGGCCTTGGTCCCAGGCCCTGCCTGACCGCAAGAATGTTCCCTGCTACCCAACCCCACACAACGCCCACAGTTGAGACTGCAAACATAGGCTTGAGGGTAACAGTTGCTTTACTGGAAGCTGGAATGGTTGGTATAATACAGAGTAATGCTGGTACAGTCTCTCGTGGGTAGGCCACAGTAAAATACAGCTTTTTTAAGGAGCAATTAGGAGTAATCGTTTCT
>JAODAL010049106.1:0-28441 GCA_025379985.1 Phyllomedusa bahiana
TTCCGATAACCCTCGCCCCCTCCCCCTGCCCTTTCCTGCCTGTCCATGACCACGAACCATAGCCGCCTGCCCAGACCTTCTGCCTGCCCACGACTATGATTCTCGGACTACGACTCTGTACCACGCTGCACCTCGGCCGCCATCGCAAGCAAGTCACATCAGGGGGGAACGCCCTGGTAGCCTCACGCCACAGAAAGTCCATCTCGCTTTGCGGTGGGCTCTGGTGAATACCGGGGGGATACTTAGACTCCGCTCCCTGGCGTGGCTTAGCTATCATCGCTTGCGGTGCTCCAGAGGGTCCACCACCCAGCCGTTACAGTTAGATCCAGCCATGGACCCCGCCAAGGTGCCCTTGCCAAGTCTAGCGGATCTCACGAACATTGTCGGCCAACAGTCGCAGCAGATCGCACAACAGGCACAGCAATTGGGTCAGCTGTCCGCCATGATGCGCCAATTCCTGGCCTATCATCGCTTGCGGTGGTCCAGAGGGTCCACCACCCAGCTGTTACATCCTATTCAAAAAAATGTTGTTTCTAACAGACATTTGTTCTTCACAATTGTCAAGAGGTGGCTTTAAGAGGGGATGGTGCTGTCAGAAACAGGAATAGGTAGGACACTGTTAATGGACACATATTGCAAAATGACTTTATTTTTCATGATCTTTAACATAGCTTTCAATACCTGTATTTAGTCAACCCATTTAATACAATTAAAAAAAGAGAAACAACCACGTGGAGCAATTCCATCCTATTTTAAAGATGTGTTTTCTAGAATTAAACTACTAAAAAACTTGCAGGTACAAAATAGCTGGTACAAATATTTCTCTGAATTGTACAAGGGAGGTAAAGGAAGACTTTAACAGATGTAGGTTACCCAGGACAGAGATAGTCTATGTCCAGTTCAACTAAAATGGTGGTTGAAAGACTCCTTTTTCCAGGACTTTTTAATCTGTGGGTTATGCAGGTTTGAGGGTCATGCCGCGTTCCAGGACAGGGATAGTCAATGTCCAGTTCAAGTAAAATGATGGTTGAAAGACTCCTGTTTCCAGGACTTTTTAAGCTGTGGGTCATGCAGGTTTGAGGGTCATGCCGCGTTCCAGGACAGGGATAGTAAATATCCAGTTCAAGTAAAATGATGGTTCAAATCATACTGCCTTCTGGCACTTTTTAATTTGTGGGTCATGCAGGTTTAAGGGTCATGCTGTGGTACAAGATAGGGATAGTGAATGGTGTGTGACTTTTTTTCTGTGGCTTTTATAACCTAAGTGTGTTGCCTAAGATGTAGCACGTATCCATTTGACTGTTGTGGATGTTAATTCCAGCTTCTCCAGTCCTGTTTGGGTGTAAGAATGAAGGTGTTGTTGTTCTCCCATAGACTTTAATGGTCATCGGCGATAATCTATTATCGACTATCGGATATCGTCATGATAATTGCCGATATCGACCATCGACCCAATGACGATAGTCGACATATTCGCTCATCACTAGTCTCATCCCCTACAGAGGTGTCTCCAAAATACAGGGAGAGAGCTAAGCAGCTCTACATATTGGATAGAGCGCACTAAACCACATCCAGGCTCCACAAATTCAGGCCTGATACCCCAGACCTATGCCCTAAATACCAAGAGGTCTCAGGTTCCTTTTTTCCATCTTCCCTGGGCCTGTCCGGTGGTAAGTTGGCCTTTGTGCATCATTATTAAATAAAGTGATTTGTTTTACTATTTGTCATAAAGACACTAGGCCACTTTTGTGCAAGTATTGTTCTATGGTGGTGTTTTTTTCTTTTTTTCTTACAGGTACATACCCGCCCGAGCTTATCAAGGGGTTAGAAATTTTTCCAACAACCAAATTCAATGAATTTGTCTGGGTTAAGTTCCTCCATCTGCCCGAAAATTGAGATGGCACAAATTTTTCCGAATTAAGTATCGTCAGGATTGCCTTGAACTATGTACTGGAGATGAAGGTCTAGCAGGGGTACATACTCTAGCATCTTTGTTGAAGGATGGGGAAGCTTCATCTGCATACACAGATCTTGGGGTCAAGAGTACTAGGATGCCCCCTTCTTTGATACACCTGAGATTGATCTTTTCATAGGAGTGCTTACCGAGAGACTTTGGATCCTGAACCAGTGTTCGGATACCATTCCACAATAATCTCTCCGGGGAGGAGATGCGAGCATTGCTCAAGCTTGAGAATGATAGATCTCTCATCATAAAACCATCAGACAAGGGGGGGCAATATAGTTGTCATGAATTCTGACAACTCTATGGAGATGTGCAATGATTTGTTAAAAGACCGTAAAGGTTGTGCAATACTCCCCTAGAAACTTACTCGAGTAAACTTGAACAAATTCTCATCAAGGCGCTGGATGATGGTATTATCGCGCAGATGGAGAGTACGTTCATGATGCCCTCCCGCCCAAAGGCTACTACTTTCTACGCCTTACCTGAGCTGCATAAAGGTCAATGTCCTAATAAAAGAAGACCGATAGTATCAGGCGTTAATTCTATATCTCAGAATGTAGGGATCTACATAGGTCGGGTTCTTCAGGACTTCGTGGTGAGTTTATTGTCTTATATTTGGGATACTTCTGATCTGTTGATAAGGCTGGAGGGTATTGTGGTTGAGCCCTCTGTTCTCCTGGCATCAAGCGACATGGAGGCCCTTTACAGCATCATTCCACATCATTGTGGAATAGCCGCTGTATGCAGGGGCATAACTAGAAATGGCAGGGCCCCATAGCAAACTTTTCAGTGGGGCGCACCCTCCATCCTCCCCCAAAAAATTATGAATCGTGAGTATTCTAAAAAATTTTACGTAACACGGAGGACCGGACTGTACAATTGCTTTATCACTTATATAATACACAGCAGCACAATAATGTATTGCTATGTATTATGCCAGTGACTTGCAGCTTATTAGATCCCATCTCTAGCAGGGATTAATACTCTCTAGTACATGGCAAGCCAAAGGCCATTATTGATCCTCCAGCTGCCATTACAACCATCCACATCCGGCCATCATGTTGCAGCGGTGAAGGCCAGATGGTTACACAGAGGGAGCTGCCTTCCTCTGTTAATCACATAGATGCTGGGTCCATTATTGCCTACAACATCTGGGGAGGGGTTAAAAGTTTGGGACTTGTGCCAACTTATATCCAAGCTCCAAGTCTGTGCTATGTGAGCACTGGCTCTGATTGCTGCACTGCTGGATCTATGTGAACCAGCAAAGCAACTTCAGCCCTGGGATGAGGCGGGCCCATAGGCGCTATAGAATTATCCCTGGGGGCATTAACCCCTTACTGACATTGGACGGGATCCCACTACATAGCTGGTGGGCATCAGCTGCTATTTGCATCCCGTTGGTTACAGCACGGGACGGTCGCAGAAAATGGCAGAAAAGAAACCCTACATGTTTGGTATTGGCGGAAGTGGATCAACCTGTAGAATACAGAGAACACATCATTTGTACGGGAGAGGGAACGCCCTAAAAAGTAAGGTTCTTTTTCACATTTTGCCCCAGTATATTCTATGGAACTATTAATGACACCATTTGAAAGTAAATCTTGTCCCGCAAAATAAAAGCCCTCACATGTCTATGTAGGTTAATAAGTGCTGAAATGTAACTTGTCGCCAGGGATTCCAATATGGGAGCTACTTGTATATACAGATGGGGAAGAGGTGACATTATATTGAGACCCCCACCCTGAGGCCTGGTTCACATATACATTGCAGGTTCTGTTAGTAACCTCCGTCACATGGTCCATTGAGAATAACGTAAAAAATAGCACAGCAAGCCTCGCTATGTTTGATGTCTAAACGCAGGACGCCACGGCGGAAAACAACAAACCTTGTACAACAATGTAAGGATACCCCCTGCACTCCTCCCCCACATTAACCCCTTCGTCTGCTACCATATGCAGCAGCACAGTGAGGTGGGGGGCTCCTGAGTCTAGTGTGAGCTGTGTGTGGTTACTGCTGGCTGCCTGTAGCTGGATTCCTCCCCTTCTGTTTTGGGGACAGTGAGCATCACAGTTAGATGAAGTCTCCTGAGTCTAGTGTGAGCTGTGTGTGGTTACTGCTGGCTGCCTGTAGCTGGATTCCTCCACTTCTGTTTTGGGGACACTGAGCAGCACAGTGAGGTGGAAGTCTCCTGAGTCTAGTGTGAGCTGTGTGTGGTTACTGCTGGCTGCCTGTAGCTGGATTCCTCCCCTTCTGTTTTGGGGACACTGAGCAGCACAGTGAGGTGAAGTCTCCTGAGTCAGTGTGAGCTGTGTTTTGGTTACTGCTGGCTGCCTGTAGCTGGATTCCTCCACTTCTGTTTTGGGGACAGTGAGCAGCACAGTTTAGGTGGAAGTACTCTGAGTCAAGTGAGCTCGTGTGTGGTTACTGCGGCTGCCTGTAGCTGGAATTCCTCCCCTTCTGTTTTGGGGACAGTGAGCAGCACAGTGAGGTGGAAGTCTCCTGAGTCTAGTGTGAGCTGGGTGTGGTTACTGCTGGCTGCCTGTAGCTGGATTCCTCCACTTCTGTACTGGGGACACTGAGCAGCACAGTGAGGTGAAGTCTCCTGAGTCTAGTGTGAGCTGTGTGGTGTTACTGCTGGCTGCCTGTAGCTGGATTCCTCCCCATTTTGTTTTGGGACAGTGAGCAGCACAGTGAGGTGGAAGTCTCCTGAGTCTAGTGTGAGCTGTGTGTGGTTACTGCTGGCTGCCTGTAGCTGGATTCCTCCCCTTCTGTTTTGGGGACACTGAGCAGCACAGTGAGGTGGAAGTCTCCTGAGTCTAGTGTGAGCTGTGTGTGGTTACTGCTGGCTGCCTGTAGCTGGATTCCTCCACTTCTGTTTTGGGGACAGTGAGCAGCACAGTGAGGTGGAAGTCTCCTGAGTCTAGTGTGAGCTGTGTGTGGTTACTGCTGGCTGCCTGTAGCTGGATTCCTCCACTTCTGTTTTGGGGACAGTGAGCAGCACAGTGAGGTGGAAGTCTCCTGAGTCTAGTGTGAGCTGTGTGTGGTTACTGCTGGCTGCCTGTAGCTGGATTCCTCCACTTCTGTTTTGGGGACAGTGAGCAGCACAGTGAGGTGAAGTCTCCTGAGTATAGTGTGAGCTGGGTGTGGTTACTGCTGGCTTTGGCTGCCTGAAGCTGGATTCCTCCACTTCTGTACTGGGGACACTGAGCAGCACAGTGAGGTGAAGTCTCCTGAGTCTAGTGTGAGCTGTGTGTGGTTACTGCTGGCTGCCTGTAGCTGGATTCCTCCCCTTCTGTTTTGGGGACAGTGAGCAGCACAGTGAGGTGGAAGTCTCCTGAGTCTAGTGTGAGCTGTGTGTGGTTACTGCTGGCTGCCTGTAGCTGGATTCCTCCCCTTCTGTTTTGGGGACAGTGAGCAGCACAGTGAGGTAAAGTCTCCTGAGTCTAGTGTGAGCTCGGTGTGGTTACTGCTGGCTGCCTGTAGCTGGATTCCTCCCCTTCTGTTTTGGGGACAGTGCGCCGCACAGTGAGGTGGAAGTCTCCTGAGTCTAGTGTGAGCTGTGTGTGGTTACTGCTGGCTGCCTGTAGCTGGATTCCTCCACTTCTGTTTTGGGGACAGTGAGCAGCACAGTGAGGTGAAGTCTCCTGAGTCTAGTGTGAGCTGTGTGTGGTTACTGCTGGCTGCCTGTAGCTGGATTCCTCCACTTCTGTACTGGGGACACTGAGCAGCACAGTGAGGTGAAGTCTCCTGAGTCTAGTGTGAGCTGTGTGTGGTTACTGCTGGCTTTCCTGAAGCTGGATTCCTCCACTTCTGTACTGGGGACAGTGAGCAGCACAGTGAGGTGAAGTCTCCTGAGTCTAGTGTGAGCTGTGTGTGGTTACTGCTGGCTGCCTGTAGCTGGATTCCTCCCCTTCTGTACTGGGGACACTGAGCAGCACAGTGAGGTGAAGTCTCCTGAGTCTAGTGTGAGCTGTGTGTGGTTACTGCTGGCTGCCTGTAGCTGGATTCCTCCACTTCTGTACTGGGGACAGTGAGCAGCACAGTGAGGTGGAAGTCTCCTGAGTCTAGTGTGAGCTGTGTGTGGTTACTGCTGGCTGCCTGTAGCTGGATTCCTCCCCTTCTGTTTTGGGGACAGTGAGCAGCACAGTGAGGTGAAGTCTCCTGAGTCTAGTGTGAGCTGTGTGTGGTTACTGCTGGCTGCCTGTAGCTGGATTCCTCCCCTTCTGTTTTGGGGACAGTGAGCAGCACAGTGAGGTGGAAGAATCATGAGACTATTTTGAGCTGGGTGTGGTTACTGCTGGCTTCCTGTAGCTGGATTCCTCCCCTTCTGTACTGGGGACAGTGAGCAGCACAGTGAGGTGGAAGTCTCCTGAGTCTAGTGTGAGCTGTGTGTGGTTACTGCTGGCTGCCTGTAGCTGGATTCCTCCACTTCTGTACTGGGGACACTGAGCAGCACAGGCAGAGCAGTTGTTTCTAATACTCACTGATATTTTTGGCAGAAGCTGGGGAATGTGTTCTTCCCCCTCCTTCCCCATCTGTCCCGACTCCCTCTCTTCAGCTACCGGATGGGGGAAAAGGAGGGAGCGTGGTGAGCAGAAGAGCAGGAGCTGTGATACCGATTGTTCAATGCAGCTCCCCCACCCGCTCTGTCTGGACTCCAGTGTCGGTACACGAGCTGTATTGACATACGGCTGGTGCTGATGACAGGGCCCACAGCAGTGAACTGTAGTTATTTTCACTGCCGGCCAGGTCCAGGGGGGGAACGACAGAGCTAGCAAATGTAGCAATAGCTGCTACAGGTCCCGGGCTCCCTAAGGACGCAAGCCCCGTAGCTGCTGCTATGTCTGCTACCCCAGTAGTTCCGTCCCTGGCTGTATGTTATGTCTTGGGCACCAGAGGGACACAACACCAACGACACAGTAATTTGGTGCTTGAACTTTTGGAGTTTGTGTTAAGGTACAATTATTTTGTGTTTAACCGTCGAACCTTCCACCAGCTCAGGGGCACGGCTATGGGGAGCCTGTGTGCTCTCACATGACTTGTTCTTGGGCTGATGGGAGGCTACCCTGGTGTCCCAACCAGATGATGACCAATGGCTGCCCCAGATTTTATTCTGGATGAGGTACATTGATGATATCTTCATCCTCTGGGAGGGAACCAGGGAATCATTTGATGCTTTCGTGGAACACCTTAACGAAATAGGACTGTGCTTTATCTATGAATTCCTAATGCACCTTTTCTGGATGTACTTATAACAAAAGACAATAAAGGCTTTATACAAACGAGAATCTATAGGAAACCAACAGGGACTGAGCCTCATCCACTGAGCCTCAAACGTGGCATTCCCAAGGGCCAATATTTAAGAATTAGCAGGAGATATTCGAGATTAGGCGAGTTTAGGAGTGACGCTCGGAATGTGCAGGATCATTTTTTAAATAGAGATTTTCCACAAGAGGTACTGTAGACAGAAGACCTCCATGCATCTAGACAGTCCCGCGCGGCACCTCTAAATCCCAGATCTAATACTAATGCTGATCAAGCATGACCAGAGCAGACCAATATCATAGCTACCTGTGATGAGAGACCTAGTCAAGTAACTGGCATTCTTAAGAAATATTGACGTATTCTTCAGATGGATAAAGATCTCAGATTTTGTCCCACCAGACCTCTTATAACCTAACAGAGAAGGTGCTCTCTGAGAGATAGATTGGTAAGGAGTCATTGTGTGTCCCCCACCTTGAACCGTGAAACATGGTTGGATAGAGAACCTCTTGGTATGTTTAGGTGTGGTACGAATTGTATAGCAAGCCTGCTGATTCAACAGGGTAAAGCATTCTGTGCCTCTAATGGCAAAGAATTTACCATAAGAGATTTTGCCATCTGCAAAATGGAAGGGGCGAGGTATTTATGCACCTGCCCCTGTCCACGTAATTATATAGGTAAAACCAAAAGGCAACTCCACGGGAGAACAGGTGACGTGGAGCACAAGAGGGATACCCCAGTGGCACGCCATGTTCATGAGTATCATGAAGGGGACTTTAGAGTTTTATGATTTTACATGATTGAGGTGTTTATCCCACCTACCCGTAAAGGGAATTGGGACAACAAGATCCTCTGCAAAGAGACTAAGTGGATTTTCCTGATTGGAAAGTCTACAACTGCGAGGACTTAATGAAGCGCTTTCGCTTAGTTGTTTCATTTAATTTCTCTGTGTCTATATATATTTTTATATCACCTTTCTGTACTTTTGGCACCTTCCAATCACCTTTCTGCACTTTTGCCGGCCATCCAATCACCTTTCTGTACTTTTGCCGGCCATCCAATCACCTTTCTGCACTTTTAGCGGCTATCCAATCACTTTTCTGCACTTTTGGCGCCATCCAATCACCTTTCTGCACTTTTGGTGGCCATCCAATCAGTGCAGAGCACAGAGAAGTGTCAAAAACGTCATCGCTGAAGTGTAGGGCTATCATTGACTGCTAAAATCACATGACCATGTTATATATTTCACTGTATTGTCTTGTGAATGCCATTTCCAGCTCATTCTCTGTACTGTACACACTGCTCTCTGTCTGCTTGCTGGCATGTAGGCACAAGATTTGTTTCTTAGCGATTTTACACAGGAAATGCTTCTATTTAGATTAGTTAGGTAGTTAGTTAGGGGAGTGTGCAGAAAGCTTAGAGACTCATAGACACCAATAGTTAGGGAGTTTTGTATTGCTGGCTGCATCTTTCCCACACCCAGAAGTTGTTATTTGGCGACATTTGCAGACTTACTTAACGCCTAACTCTCATATAGATCATACTCATATAATCATACTCAGCGCCCAAAAGTTCATTTTTGCAGTTGTGGGGTTCAGTTATTGCATAACGGACCGTAACCAAATCTCCCATAGAAGGAAATCTATTTCAAATAGTGTTTGGTTGCTGGAAACTATTCTGATTGAAGAAAAGTTAATTTTTTCAGTTTTGGTGGTTCATTTATTGCATAACAGACCGTTACCATATATTTAGCATTTTTTTTATAACTGTATTTTTAAAAAAGATTTTCAAATGTACATTAACACAAAATATATTTCCTCAAGCATGTATCTACGGATAAAGGAAGTGTTCATCTACCTTATACATAGTAAACAGTCCTCTAAAGTAGTAGTATAATTTCACTGTTACTGAGGAGACATAACAAGAAATTTAAAACAAAAATCCAGTATTGAAAATATTTAACCAGTTCAGCTCACAGAGTAGAGCGTATGAGGCTAGCCAGGGCTGGTGACAGTCAGGATGAGGAAGTGGAGGAGAGTAAGGAGGCAGGGGTGGTACTGATTACCCTTCAGTGGTAAGAGGTTGAAACAGATTACAGAAAAAGAAGGAAGATCTTGTTAGTGCCCCTCGGCCCCAAAGCTTGGGAGATCCCGGCAGCTTCTCACACATGAGTGCTTGGATGCTACATTACCTGCAACATGATCCATGGATCAAGGCATTAAAAATGAACAGCAATTACTGAGTGGCCACCCTCCTTGATCCACGTTACAAATCAAAAGTGAGCAATTTCCTTCCACCCACACACATTGACAGTAGAATGCAGGATTTTGAGACAGTGCTCATTGACCAACTCAAGACATCTGTTGCAACTTCTTCACATTCTCATGTCACGGCGGAACAACATCAGCAAAGTGGCAGCAGTAGAATAGCAAGTAGCCGCAGCAGGCAGTGTGGAAGAACCCTACTGGTAACATTTGGCAATACATTTTTACCATCTCACCAACTGAATCCACTGAAGAACAGATTGGCGACGCTGTTCAGTAATGAGACGTACAGGGAACGGAGCAAGCGATGACAGTGTTGTCCGGAGCACTGGAAGGAGCGCCTTGTCTCGTATCTCTGGCTCCATGATCTACGCCCCTCCTTGCTCGCTTACCACCTCTAGTTCTCTCCATGTTCAAAAGCTAAATATTAGGGGGGCGTGTCCTGGCCATGCAGCAGTGAGGACACACGTCTACAGGGCTCCGTGCTTCCTTGCTTTAAAGAGGCTGGTGACGGCTGAAAATTATGGGGAAAAACGCCAAAAAGAAGGCTGCTAAGCTTCTGCTTCAATCCCCGTCGTCCCAAGGGGATATCGAAACCTACTTCGCCCGTACACCGCCGGAATCCAGCAGGCCTGGAGCTGATGGCGGCCCTGCAGAAAATGGCGGCCGTCGTTCTGCTCCGCGCCATGCGCCTGAATCCCCGCTGCCACAGCACCTACCTCCAGCTCCAGCCTCTGCAGTGGGTCCTCCTCCTCTGATGGCACTCCGACACCGAGACCCGCCGCTTCTCCCGGGAATCTCGTGTGCAACGGCAGAGCCGCATCACAGCCGCGCCTCTGAAGCTGGCGCAGACGACGCCGGCTCCTTCCCTCTGCCTCACGTGTCGCGGACCCGCTCACTGCTCGCGGCGCCCCAGCCTGACCAGGCGCTTCCTGCAACCTCGGCTGCACACTTGGAGCCACGGATCACGCGATCCTCGGTGTGCACCATCCCGGTGGAGGTGCACGCACCCAAGACGGACTGCCGTGCCTCTCCTGCCACATCCCCTCTGAGGGCTACAGGTACCGGGCCAGGGCTTGGGGATGAGACATTACTAATTGATATAGAGGCTGTACTCCCTTCCCCTGTTGCCCATGCAGGGTCCCCTAGCCTCCCGCAGAACCTCTCCAGTACCCTCATGACCCCTCTTCGGGACAATAATCGTGCACACCTGGGAGCACCTGTTCTGTTAGGGGCCCAGTCCCACCTGGTATCCACTCCTGTGGCCTCCCAGTCACCACCCTGGGCCCCCCCGGCAGGAGGGACATCCAGGTCCCAGGACATGACCTCCTTGGAGTGCCTTGCAACTAGGCCTCCCCCCCACCTCTCTCCAGTGTCCCAGTCAGGGTCGGGTACCTCCCCACCTTCTCCACTCCACCAACGGATCTCACATCCTGCACCTCAGTGGCACACGGTCTCTGCCACAGCTGCGCAGCCTTCACCCCAGTGGTCCACGGGCTCACCCTGGGACGGTCGCCTGCACAGTCCCCTAGACGCCTCGGCCTCCTGCACTGAGTCTAGACCTCTGCACATCTCTCACTCAGGCTCCGCTTCTACCACTGGTGAAGGCCTTCAAATTCAGTGCCAATCTCAACTCTCCTCCTCGCCTCCTGTTGCCTCCTGCTCCGCTGCAGAAAGACCGGTCACCCTCGCCGACCTGCGACAGCTTACTCAATCACTCTTGTCCAGATCCGACATCTCTCTGTTGGCGCAGCAAATAGCCGCTGAGTGTAAGCAGGAGTTTGCCGCGGTTCGTGCAGAACTATCGAATCTTACTACAAAAGTCTCCACTTTGGATCAAGCCCAAGAATCGTCATCGGCATCCATCCAAGCCCTGCAGTCCACCACGGGCCAGCAGTCTACCCAGATCTTCACTCTCCAACAGCAGCTGGACGACCTGGAAAACAGGAGCCGCCGCAACAACATCCGGATCCGTGGATTACCTGAAACGGTTGCGGCGGCGGATATCTACACTGTCCTCACTACCATCTTCAACGACTTACTGGGGCGACCCCCCAGTGCTCATATCGAGATGGACAGAGCGCACCGGGCATTACGTCCCCCTACTCTAGATCCAAAGCGACCACGAGACGTGATTTGCAGAATTCATTTCTTCCAACTAAAAGAAGACATCATGCGACAGGCAAGGCAACGTCAATCTATTGTGTTCCAGGACTCGCCCTTGTTGTTCTTACAGGACCTCTCCAGACACACACTCGCCCAACGTGCAGCCTTGAAACCTCTGCTTGCTGTGCTTAAGGACCGGGGTCTCCTCTATCGCTGGGGATTCCCCTTCGCTCTACTGGTTCGCAGAGGGGATAAGCTCTTATCTATTCGTTCCCCGGATGATATACCATCTTTCCTCCAGGAACTGAACATCCAGAACGTTGTCCTGCCGCCCTGGCCAAATCCTATGGCTCCTCCTGTCGGACCGGCATCTTCTACAGGGGATCATCTGCCGAGGAGACCTCGCCGACGTCGTCACCCTACTGACTCTTCGCTTTCGCATCCTACCTGACTTGGATGCTGATTTATCTAGGGGCCTCAGGATCCTTTTACTCTGAGTATATCCCTGCTTTGGATCCAGTTTATCTGGTTCGGCTTATCCACCAATTGGTGCGACGTCCCTCTTCTAGTTCTTCTTACTTTTTTGGTTCTGATTCCCCTCCAGTGGTATTATATCTGTACTGAAAGAATGCACACTTCTTTATGCCTTACTTCGGAACCGCACGGCGAGCTCCGGAGCCCTGGGGTGTTACGTGGCTATCTGAGATACCCGTTAGGTGGTGGCGGCCCCACATTGTGGTACAGATGCCCCCCTCCCTTCCTTTTTCCTTTTTATTTTTTCTCTATTCCTTTTTCGGGTTATCCTGGTCTCGGGATATGCCCTGGGGCTCCGGAAACGTCCTGTTGGTGTATTACCCGCCGGCTGGCAGCATATTGTGACTGTAGAGACTGTATTATTTTGTTGGCTTGTTTATGCCTTATGCCTACTTTAGTCTTCTCTCCTTGTCATGGTGTTTTCCTTCCCCTTCCTTTTCCTTTTCTCCTTCCTATGTTGCGTCGCACCAGAGCCCGCCACTTTTCGTATATTTGTTTCAGATATGCGGAGCCCGGACACGTGAAGTCTCTATCTTAGTCTATTCTCTTATCCCCCCGTTAGGTCTTAGTCCCAGTCGAGGCTTCTTTGTAAACCTTGGGACTACTGACTTTATATAGTCAAATTCTTTGACCCAGCTGCAGGCTATTTTCTGTCTGCTCTAGGAACTCCTTCTTTCCTTTTCTCTTTACCTTTTCCCCATCGGAGGTGTGGTTTGTTATTAGGTACCTATGGCTGAGCTAACAGTAGCCTCGTTTAATGCGAAAGGGCTTAATACCCCTGAAAAAAGGGCCCAGGTACTATATCACTTCCATAGACAGAAAGCGCACATAGTTTTCCTCCAGGAAACCCATTTTAAAGTAGGCCATGCCCCTACCCTTCGTAATAAGTTTTATCCTACGTGGTTCTTTGCTAATAATCAAGAGTCCAGGTCCAGGGGAGTAGCCATTGCTTTACATAGGTCACTGGCGCACCGGGTTCTGGATTGTTGGGTGGATCCTTTGGCTCGGTATCTGATTCTCTCACTCATGATCGAGGGTTATGAATTCACTCTAGTCAATGTCTATGCTCCCAATCAGGGGCAAGTGGCCTTTTTCCAGCAATTGGTGGACGTGCTGACCCCGCTGGCGAAGGGCAGGATCATATTTGGAGGAGACTTTAATGCTACTCTTGACCCGACCCTTGATAACTCCACGGGAAAATCCGCACTTTCGTACCGAGCCATTAGACAGATCCGGAAGTCCTTAAACTTATTTCAATTATGCGACGCCTGGCGTACGCAACACCCGAGGGATAAAGACTACTCCTTTTATTCGACGCCCCATAATTCCTATAGCCGAATTGATTACCTCCTAATTTCACATGGATCTCTTCCCTGGCTATCCTCTACCTGGATAGGTAACAGAATCTGGTCAGATCACTCCCCTGTTTATTGTAAGTTCTCTGTCCCCTCTTTTTCGAAACCGTGCTGGTCTTGGCGACTTAATGAGTCACTGCTTCTGGACACTGTCTGTCTGGCCGACCTTATTAAATCTGTAGAACACTTTGCTTCGGACCATCTGCATGACACCACTTCCCCAAATACACAATGGGAAGCACTTAAATGTGTAATGCGGGGCGTCCTGATCAAGCACGGGACTAGATTAAAGAGGGACAGAGCTTCTAAACTAACGGCTGCCCTTCAGAGAGTTAGATGCTTAGAGACCACCCACAAACGGGCCCTTTCCCCGGAAGTACTGGCGGATCTTTTGATGGCCCGGTTGGAAGTCAAACGCCTCCTAGAACTTTCATGGAGGCGTTTCTTGCAAACGGGTCGTAGTAGATTTTATGAATACGGAAACAAAGCAGGTCGTTTATTGGCTTGTGCCCTACATCAGCAGATCGCGAGATCCCATATCCCCTGCATTAAGACAACCAATGGTCATGTTGTACATACGACCCCCGAAATCAACGCCTCCTTTCACTCTTTCTATTCTAATCTATACAATCTTCAAGTGCCCTCTCCCGCTCCCGTGGAGTACCCGGCCCTAGGTGTAGCACCACATCTACAGGAATCAGTTCTTTCAGACCTAGAGGCACCCTTTACCCTATCAGAACTTTCTGTTGTCATTAAGTCCCTTCCAGGAGGGAAGAGCCCGGGTCCTGACGGCTTCACTAGCAAGTTCTACAAGACTTTCCAGGACCTTCTATCCCCTAGGCTCCTGGCAGTCTTTAATTCCATCTCCTCTACTAACCCCTTCCTCCCTCAGTCTACACTAGCTCATGTCGCGGTCATCCCCAAACCGGGAAAGGACCCCTCCTCCTGTGGTAGTTATAGGCCTATTTCTCTATTGAACGTTGATTTAAAGATTTATGCTAAATTATTGGCTAATAGGTTAAACCCTTTGCTGCCTGGCCTGATACACCCGGACCAGGTGGGGTTCGTCCCGGGGAGGGAGGCCCGCGACAATACCCTGAAGACTCTGGACATTATCCATCTAGCTCAAAAGCGGCGAACCCCTTTGATGGTCCTCTCCCTGGACGCCGAAAAGGCCTTTGACAGAATTTCTTGGACTTCTTTGTTGTCCACTCTTCGGCGTCTAGGGTTGGGCCCATCTTTCTGCTCTAGAGTCATGGCCCTATATAACTCCCCATCTGCCCAACTTAAAATCAATGGCTCTTTATCTGACCCTTTCAGCATCCATAACGGTACTCGGCAGGGTTGCCCCCCTCTCTCCTTTATTGTATGTCCTTCTGATGGAGAACTTGATGCCCGCGATTCGCTCCAACTCGGACATTAGGGGAATAATAATTGGAGACCACGAATATAAGTGTTCAGCCTTTGCCGATGACCTTTTGGTTTATGTTACGGACCCATTGACTTCCATGCCGGCGCTGATGTCCGAGTTGGAGAGGTTTGGATCCTGGTCTAACTTTAAGGTCAATATTTCTAAATCTGAGGCTATGGGTATCAATCTCCCTCCCGCGGACCTTAGGCTACTTAAGTCATCGTACCCCTTTGCATGGCCGCTCAGTGGTCTTACTTACCTAGGTATTAGGATCCCCACCGACCTCTCTAAATTATATGCCTTCAACTTTGAACCCTTATTACAGAAAATCTCTGCTGACCTAGAGGGCTGGAGTAGGAGAGAGTTTTCCTGGTTTGGTAGAGTGAACATTCTCAAAATGACCATCTTGCCCCGTTTACTCTACCTGCTCCAAACTATCCCAGTGCTTATCTATAACTCTTTCTGGCAGCGGGTTCAGCGTCTGTTCACGACCTTTATTTGGCCAACCGGCCGCCCCAGGCTAGCTTATGCCACCTTGACTAGGCATAAGAACATCGGGGGCCTTGGCCTACCGGATTGCAAAAAATATTATATTGCAGCCGCATACTCTAGGGTCCTAGACCTAGTGGGACCGGGAAGGGGTAGGTTATGGGTACGATTGGCGAGCGCGGTGTGCCCTTTGTCCTTGGCGTCGCTCCCCTGGATCTGGACTTGCTCCTTAGGGAATACATATCCCACGTCTTATACTACCCGTCATACCCTCTCCACGATTGTGACTTACAAACTCTCTAATAGATAGGTCAGGACCCTTTATTCCTGTCTCTGACAATCCTGCTTTTCCTCCTGGTTTAGCGGTGTCTTCCTTTTTAGGGAGCTCCAAGATGACCCCACTGCGACTGCACAATCTAATACTAGGACCTACTATTGTCTCGTTCCACTCTCTCCCTGCAGAAGTCGTGAACAACCCTTCCTCGGCCTATCAATATACCCAGTTCCGACACTTTTTCTCTTCACTGAAGGATGCAGTTGACTTTATGAAACCACTTTCTACATTCGAGAAGATGTGCCTATTGGACTCTCCTCCTAGGCACACCATCTCTATTATTTACAAGGAGCTCTCTGTTTCGCATTCTGCAACTCTACCGTCGTACTGCGCAGCCTGGGAGTCGGAGCTGGGTAAATCTTTCTCACAAGACCAGTGGTATCGCTCTTTTACACTCGCGCATAAAGCAGTCATAGCTACCAGGGCACAAGAGACTAGCTTTAAAGTCATCACTAGGTGGTATAGGGTCCCCTCTCTAATACACCGGTGGTTTCCCTCGGTGCCGGATCTTTGCTGGTGCTGCGGGACGGAAATAGGGACCATGTTACACATTTGGTGGGGCTGTCAGGCTTTGCAGGACTTTTGGAATGTAGTATACGACACTAGTGAGAGACTGACTGGCCTGAAACTCCCGAAAACACCTGAGGCTGCTCTCCTCTTTATGTTTCATATGCCGATCCCGACATATAAGAGATCGCTGCCGCGTCATCTCCTGCAGGCGGCCAAGACAGTTATCCCCAGGCATTGGAGGTCTCCTGACCCGCCCACGGTCGCAGAGTGGATGACAGAGGTCACTCACACGTACCATATGGAGGAACTTCTGGTTTCCTCTGAGACTCAGACGAGACAACTGCTCAGAACATGGTCACCTTGGCTTTCTTACCAACTCTCCCCTGCATTTCGCGCTCTTCTACGATAATCCGGCAATGCACCCATCCTGTTTTTTCTACTAGACCTCCCCTTTGTAGTAGAGCTGCCGTTGGACAGGCTTAGGGTTTCTTAGGGAAAACCCACGCCTCCATACCTCCCCCCCCCCGCCCCCTCCCTCTCCCTCCTTTTTCTTTTCTCTTTCTGCCTTTTTATGTATGTATATATGTGTGTATGCGTATATGTGGATATGTATGTACATGTGTGTGTGTGTATGTATGTGTATGTACGCCTGTATGTTTATATATGTGTATATATACTTCTGTGTATTTTCCTAATTTTATTGTATTCTATAAATAGTTATTGGTATTACTATCGAGTTGAATGTAATGCCTCTCTCGGGGGTTATACCCTCCATACTGCCTTCATAAGTACATTATGCTTGCTATTTACCATGTTGCACTCGCGATTGGTTTACTGATTTAATGCTTCTAACTCAGTGTACGACTCTGACACTGTTGATTTTCTAGTTTTTTTTTCTGTTTTTTTTCTTCTTAGTATCATTTATGACTTTTCTAACCAAAAATTTCTTTCTAACCGGGACTTTGCAAGTTCCCTTGTTATTTGTTTGTTTGTATTTCACCTGATCTACCTCAATAAAGCGTTTTGAATCATAAAAAAAAAAAAGGTAAATATTAAAAAGCTAAAGATCGAATGGAATATCTTACGGCCTTACTAAACCACAGGTTAGATATTTTTACTGAAGTTTGGTCTCTGTGGGATTGGTATCTCATAATGAATGGGCCCTTGTGACTTTGTCACTTTACTCTCTTAAGATCTTCCAAAGCAACAATTGTTTTGTCCCTTCCCTTCTGTTTCTGTCCATTTCTGTGTTGGATTGTTGTAATTGGTTAAATATTTTCAATATTGGACTTTTGTTTAAATTTTTTTTGTTTTGTCTCCTCAGTAACAGTGAAAGTAGACTACTGCTTTAGAGGACTGTTTACTATGTATAAGGTAGATGTACATTTTCTTTATCCGTAGACACACGCTTGAGGAAATATATTTTGTGTTCATGTACATTTGAAAATCTTTTTAAAAATACAGTTATAAAGAAAAAATGCTAAATATATGGTAATGGTCTGTTATGCAATAACTGAACCACCAAAACTGAAAAAATTAACTTTTCTTCAATGAGAAAAGTTTGCAGCAACCAAACACTATTTGAAATAGATTTCCTTCTATGGGAGATTTGGTTACGGTCCGTAATGCAATAACTGAACCCCACAACTGCAAAAATGAACTTTTGGGCGCTGAGTATGATGTATATGAGAGTTAGACGTTAAAGGAGTTGTCTCATTAATAGCTTTCAGCCTCTGTCTGTGAATGGGAGTTGAATTGAGGGGCGTGCTAGCTTGTCTGCCTCTTCTCCTCCCTCTTCCCCCCTCCCCTCAGCACACAGGCAGCTATCCGCCCATAACTTCTATACAGCAGGGGGGGCAGGGGGATGGCTGCCAGAGTTAACCATGTGTGTGCCTGCCTAGAGAGGTCTATGATTGCTAATAGCAGAGGGGATGCAAGTGTTCCTATACCCTCTGCTTAGCTTACATATCTCCACATCTCCAGCAACAACAAACAAACCCTCTCAGAACAGAGGCAGGGAAGCTGCAAAGTGTTACTCAGGATGTGTCCCTAGTACAGCACAGCATGAACTGTTCACAAGCCTCCCTGATCTGTATAGTATTATTATAGTTACAGCTCCACAGACATATCATGATTATAGTAACAGACAGGGTCACTGCTGTCACATCTATCTGTGTAGAGAGCAGGAGGAAGCAGCACACACAGGTTAATCCAGGCAGCACGGACATAGAAGCCAGAGTCCTCCCTCCCTCCACCACAGAAGCATTCTGTGCAGGAGGGGCTCTCTGCTCCGACCTGTAGTGAGTCATACAGACCTGACAGCCAGTAAGATAAGGATCAACAGGTCTGCTGCTATAGAAACTTGAGAAGCTGATGTAGTAATACTAACAGGGCTAGCTCAAAATCAGTAGGACATTTGTAATGAACATATATTGCAAAGCTGCTTGTTTTTTAAAGATCTTTTAATTAAAACCCAATCATTGTAGCGAGACAACCCCTTTAAGCAAGCCTGCAAATGTCACCAAATAACAACTTCTGGGTGTGGGAAAGATGCAACCAGCAATACAAAACTCACTAACTATTGGTGTCTCTGAGTGTCATGTAGCACATGGAAAATTAAATGTATTCTCGTCTGTTCATAAGACTATTGCTGAAATTGTAAAGTTATCAGGAACCCTGCAGCTTGGATGGGGAAACCCCTCTCACTTCCCCCCTCCCGAGAGAGGAAGTTCTGGCCTTTGTCTGTAAACCCCCATCCCAGCATTTTCGACTGTTAATTACGGAAGTGTTTATATAGCCAGAGCCTGCATCCTGGAGCACATCTGATAAGCCCTCAGTTTACAACTATTGTATAAACAAATTTCCCGCCAGAAGGCTTAACAGATGCCACCTTTGACCCCCCCCTGCACAATAAACTCGGAATTGTTCTGCTCAGTAGAAGCGCAGTCCGTGAGTGCCCCCTTGTGGAACTAAAATGCAATAACCCTCCTCAGACAATTATGTATACACGCCTCTTCATCAAAATCCCAGCCAGTAAGAGAGTAAGGAGTTATGAGCAGAGGAGAAAGCCTGGGCAGGTATAAAGCACCAGGCCACCCTCTAGTCTGTGTCATAGCTATGGGGTCGATTTTTTCTGAATTGAGCTGTGTCCATTATTCTCCTTACCCCGGGACCTGGAAGCTGAAACATCTGTAAGTGTGAATTCTTTCCAATTTTATCCCTTTATTTTCATAACTGTATTGATGTGTGTGTCATAGTCTTTGTTATCATATTTTATTCATGTAAGCACTGAAATCATTTTAAAATTAAATTTAACCTTAATTCGTTAATTCTTGTTGTTGCACGGACCTCATTTCCTTGAAGGAGTGTATTTTTTTTCTTTGGTAACTACTGAGAGAGCAGTGAGTTGACCTGTGAGCGTTCTTTACGTGTTTTTGGAATATCTGTTAGGAGTCAGAGTCCTTCCGGCTGATTCCCTTTTTGGTTATTGAAGGAAGGTGGTGGCAGCGTGTATTTTGGAGGGGGGTCTGGAACTGTCTTGTGGTACGATTTATGCTTGATTAGCTACCTGAGTGAGAGGTGAGCTCGAGTGGATAAGTCTACCCCATTACAGTGCCCCCCCCCCCAGTCACGTGCTGGTGAGCGCGTACGTGACAAATTGGTGGCAGAGCGGTGGGATATTTTTCTTTTTATTGCAACATTAGTGCTTGGTTTAAGCAATTATTCCCTGCACTAAAAGACTGGCTGTATCTTTGTGAAGATTACACCAGTCTTACAAGAACTAAGAACAGTGCTTACTCTTGACATACATCAATCAGTTTCCCCTCCCTGTTTTTCTTTTCTATCTTTTATTTGGCAAAGGGTGCTCTGTGGAAATGGCATCCCTTTACAAGAAGAGCAGTAAAGAATATCTCATCAGCCTATGTGAGGAGAGAGATATTAATACAGCGGCAAAGACAAAGGCTCAGCTGATCCTGGAACTCATGGAGCAAGACTTACAGCAGTTGGACGCAGCGTCAGAGAACGAAACTGACAGCGCACAGGTCCAATTGACGGAATTTGCGCCTGAAGTAATTTCCCCTGAGGACCCCCGCAGCGGCAGTTCTCAGGGAGGCATGGACTCTGCTCTGGGCATGGCTTTGCAGCAACTTGGCGCTTGTGACCCTAGTGTGCGCCTCCAACTTATCCTGCAATTCCAACAGGCAGAGAGAGAGGCTGCGGCGGCCGAGCGTCAAGCAGCGAGAGAGGCGGCCGAGCGTCAAGCTGAGCGTCAAGCAGCGTGAGTGGCTGCCGAGCGTCAAGCTGAGAGAGAGCGAGAGGCGGCCAAGCGTCAAGCTGAGAGGGACCTCAAGCTACAGCTGGCATGACTTGAAAGGGGTGAGGCTTTGCCACGGCCGAATGCCCAGGATTCAAACCCTTTGAAACCCCGACTAGAACACTTTCCTGTGATGGAAAAGAATGGGGACTTAGATGTTTTCCTACGAGGATTTGAAAAGTCTTGCAGACAATATCATCTGCCCAAAGAGGATTGGGCACGATATCTGACCCCAGGACTAAGAGGAAAAGCCTTGGAGGTTTTTTCGGACTTCCTACCAGAGCAAGACGGGGACTATGACGCCATACCATAAAGAGAGCTCTGTTCACGAACTATAACCTCACTCCGGAGGTGTATCGCAGGAAATTTCGGAGTCTGCAGAAAGGTCCCACTGACAGCTACGCAGATGTGGAGAGCAGCTTAAGGGCCACTGCAAGCAGTGGGTAGAAGGACTCTCTGTTTCCAACTTTGATGACCTGTTGAATCTGATGATCAAGGAGACCCACACGGGAAGGAATTTTTCCCTAAAATTAGGACAATTGGCTTCTATCTCATTGGGGTTTTTTGCCTTCCTCTGGATCAACACCTTAGCACAACAGGCTGAACTGGATGGACGTCTCGTCTTTTTTCGGCCTTACAAACTATGAAACTATGAAACTATGAAGGAGCAGCTTCTCCATATCTGTCCTGCAGAGGTTCGTCAGTTTGTCTGTGACTGGAAGCCCAAGACATCCAAAGAGGCGGCTGACCTGGCAGACTCCTATGTTACCAACAGGATGCCAGAAGCCCGGAGAACACCTGAGTCCACCTGGAGGAGAGGTAAGCCTGCTGGGGATCCCCCTGCTCCTCCCCATTGATCACCTGGGCACCCCCCTAGTACTCCGCCTGGGTCCCCGAGACCCACACGCCCATTGACTGACATGCGCAAATGTTTTATCTGCAACCAAGTGGGGCATGTTAGTGCCACTTGTCCAGACAGGCGGAGGAGTCCCCCGATGCCCACAGCGCCCCTGTAGCAGGCCCCTCCATCTATTTTGTAACTGGGATTGCCAGAAGGAGAAGGCATAACCTTCAACCTGTCACCGTGGGCAGAAGAGTCGCCATGGGCTTCAAAGACAGTGGAGCAGAGGTGACGGTTGTGCGTTTCCAGAGATGGTGGATGCTAAAAATATTATTCCGGAAGACCATGACCCTGAGCGGATATGGCGGAGTCCGCTCTACTATACCAATGGCTCGTGTGTATCTGACTGGGGAGCAGGCCCAGGAATAGAGAAGTGGGGATATCCGCTACTATCCCTCACAGATTTTACTGGGTACAGATCTTGGGGAGATGCACAGTAACTACGTCCCGGCTCCCCCTCTGAAAGCAACCCCAGCAACTCCGATATATGGTTCCCCACAGAGACTGTGCAATACGTCTGGAACGTGCCCAGATGTGAAGGGAAATATGAAAGTGGATGTGCTTCTCAATGATGCCACTGATATGTGTAATGTGCAAAATGACTGTCCTTATATCACTCCTGTGACCCATAGTCAGGATGCCTGCAAGCCTCAGCTTTGTGAGCCGGCTGACCAGCCCAAGGTGAAACCTTCTGCAGAGATCGAATTGCAAGTTGAGGAGGAAGAGTCTGCAGCCCGCTCTAGCCCCCCCCTCCTGCGGACAGTCACCGTTCTCATATACTCCCATTCTCAAATCACAGGGCCAAGGAGCTGACAGGGGAGACAGTCCTGCCCCCTGCTGAGTCTGGTAATCACGGAGTGCTTGGGAAGCAGAAGGCCAAACCAGAGTCTAAATAATGGGGAATCCCTGATAGCAGCCCCACTGATGTGTGGCCAGAAACCCATGGGGATAACTGGGATTATCCTTATGTCACCCCTCCTCCTATCAAGGACCCTCCAGCACCTGAGGAGGAAATGTCTTGTACTATGTTTTGTGATACTTGCACTGCCTCTGGTGTATCACAGCCTGTTATGAGGCCTGCTGATGTATCTCAGCGTTTTGTGCTTGATGCTGCGGTGTCCAGGCCGGTTGGGCCAGACATCGATTTATCTGCAGCTGTGTTGTGGGCCCCAGATGTATCCCAGCCCACAGATACACTCAGAACTGTCATGGACATTGATAACCTATCTCAGCCTGTAATGCTGGGTGCCCCTGTATCTAAGCTTGCCAGCATGACTTGGACTGTTGTGGACAATAATGATTTACCCAAGCCTGAGGGCGTATCTCGAACTGTTATGGACAATAATGATGTAGCCAAGCCTGGAGGCGTATCTCAGACTGTCATGGACACTAATGATGTATCCAAACCTGAGGGTATATCTCCGGTTGGTATTGACAATGATCCTGTGTCCAAGCCTGAGGGTGTATCTCGGACTGTTGTAGACAATCATGATGTATCTAAGCCTGAGGGTGTGCCCCAAATGGCCATCCCTGAGTCTGGTTCCCCCTAATACCAACAGCTCAGTGGATGTGTCGGGGCCCAATGATGCATGTCAATCTGCTATGCACAGTGTATCCAAACCAGTAATGTATACTCCTGCCTGCCCTGTGGGTGTATCCAACCCCATGGAGTGTAATGATGACTCGTTCCAAGCTGTTGGATCCAAAGACAAACTGTGGGATAATCTTTGCCAAGGTTATTCCCCGGGGTCTGAGGTAGGTAAGACTTTAGACCCCAGTCATAGAAGTGATGTGTCCCCACATGTAACGTGTGATATGTACCGCCCAGCGGGAGTCCTCCAACCCCCGATGTCTGATGGTTCAGATACAGGAAGGGCATGGAGTGTGGTAAGGCTGAAAGTCTCTCCCAAGGGAGTACGGAGGCGGGCTCAGGGGATGGCAGGTGAGCCAGTCCCCCACGCCCACTCCAAAAGGGGGAGGTGTCATGTAGCACATGGAAAATTAAATGTATTCTCGTCTGTTCATAAGACTATTGCTGAAATTGTAAAGTTATCAGGAACCCTGCAGCTTGGATGGGGAAACCCCTCTCACTTCCTCCCTCCCGAGAGAGGAAGTTCTGGCCTTTGTCTGTAAACCCCCATCCCAGCATTTTCGACTGTTAATTACGGAAGTGTTTATATAGCCAGAGCCTGCATCCTGGAGCACATCTGATAAGCCCTCAGTTTACAACTATTGTATAAAAAAATTTCCCGCCTGAATGCTTAACAGATGCTACCTTTGACCCCCCCCCCCCTGCACAATAAACTCTGAATTGTTCTGCTCAGTAGAAGCGCAGTCCGTGAGTGCCCCCTTGTGGAACGAAAAGGCAATAACCCGCCTCAGACAATGATGGATACACGCGTCGTTTTTTTTAGGACCTCCTCCCAGAGCACGAGGGGGACTATGACGCCATACCATAAAGAGAGCTCTGTTCACGAAATATAACCTCACTCCGGAGGTGTATCGCAGGAAATTTCGGAGTCTGCAGAAAGGTCCCACTGACAGCTACGCAGATGTGGAGAGCAGCTTAAGGGCCACTGCAAGCAGTGGATAGAAGGACTCTCTGTTTCCAGCTTTGATGACCTGTTGAATCTGATGATCAAGGAGCAGCTTTTCCATATCTGTCCTGCAGAGGTACGTCAGTTTGTCTGTGACTGGAAGCCCAAGACATCCAAAGAGACGGCTGACCTGGCAGACTCCTATGTTACCAACAGGATGCCAGAAGCCCGGAGAACACCTGAGTCCACCTGGGGGAGTGGTAAGCCTGCTGGGGATCCCCCTGCTCCTCCCCATCGATCACCTGGGCACCCTCCTAGTACTCCGCCTGGGTCCCCGAGACCCACACGCCCATTGACTGACATGCGCAAATGTTTTATCTGCAACCAAGTGGGGCATGTTAGTGCCACTTGTCCAGACAGGCGGAGGAGTCCCCCGATGCCCACAGCGCCCCCTGTAGCAGGCCCCTCCATCTATCTTGTAACTGGGACTGCCGGAAGGAGAAGGCATAACCTTCAACCTGTCACCGTGGGCAGAAGAGTCGCCATGGGCTTCAAAGACAGTGGAGCAGAGGTGACTGTTGTGCGTCCAGAGATGGTGGATGCTAAAGATATTATTCCGGGAAAGACCATGACCCTGAGCGGATTTGGCGGAGTCCGCTCTACTATACCAATGGCTCGTGTGTATCTGGACTGGGGAGCAGGCCGAGGAATGAGAGAAGTGGGGATATCCGCTACTATCCCCTCACAGATTTTACTGGGTACAGATCTTGGGGAGATGCACAGTAACTACGTCCCGGCTCCCCCTCTGAAAGCAACCCCAGCAACCCCGATATATGGTTCCCCACAGAGACTGTGCAATACGTCTGGAACGTGCCCAGATGTGAAGGGAAATATGAAAGTGGATGTGCTTCTCAATGATGCCACTGATATGTGTAATGTGCAAAATGACTGTCCTTATATCACTCCTGTGACGCATAGTCAGGATGCCTGCAATTCTCATCTTTGTGTGCCGGCTGACCAGCCCAAGGTGAAACCTTCTGCAGAGATCGAATTGCAAGTTGAGGAGGAAGAGTCTGCAGCACGCTCTAGCCCCCCTCCTGCTGACAGTCACCTTTCTCATATCCTCCCATTCTCAAATCACAGGGCCAAGGAGCTGACAGGGGAGACAGTCCTGCCCCCTGCTGAGTCTGGTAATCACGGAGTGCTGGGGAAGCAGAAGGCCAAACCAGAGTCTAAAGAATGGGGAATCCCTGATAGCAGCCCCACTGATGTGTGGCCAGAAACCCATGGGGATAACTGGGATTATCCTTATGTCACCCCTCCTCCTATCAAGGACCCTCCAGCACCTGAGGAGGAAATGTCTTGTACTATGTTTTGTGATACTTGCTCTGCCTCTGGTGTATCACAGCCTGTTATGAGGTCTGCTGATGTAGCTCAGCGTGTTGTGCTTGATGCTGCGGTGTCCAGGCAGGTTGGGCCAGACATCGATTTATCTACAGCTGTGTTGTGGGCCCCAGATGTATCCCAGCCCACAGATACTCTCAGAACTGTCATGGACATTGATAACCTATCTCAGCCTGTAATGCTGGGTGCCCCTGTATCTAAGCTTGCCAGCATGACTTGGACTGTTGTGGACAATAATGATTTACCCAAGCCTGAGGGCATATCTCGAACTGTTATGGACAATACTGATGTAGCAAAGCCTGGAGGCGTATCTCAGACTGTCATGGACACTAATGATGTATCCAAACCTGAGGGTATATCTCCGGTTGGTATTGACAATGATCCTGTGTCCAAGCCTGAGGGTGTATCTCGGACTGTTGTAGACAATCATGATGTATCTAAGCCTGAGGGTGTGCCCCATATGGCCATCCCTGAGTCTGGTTCCCATAATACCAACAGCTCAGTGGATGTGTCGGGGCCCAATGATGCATGACAATCTGCTATGCACAGTGTATCCAAACCAGTAATGTATACTCCTGCCTGCCCTGTGGGTGTATCCAACCCCATGGAGTGAAATGTTGACTCGTTCCAAGCTGTTGGATCCAAAGACAAACTGTGGGATAATCTTTGCCAAGGTTATTCCCCGGGGTCTGAGGTAGGTAAGACTTTAGACCCCAGTCATAGAAGTGATGTGTCCCCACATGTAACGTGTGATATGTACCGCCCAGCGGGAGTCCTCCAACCCCCGATGTCTGATAGTTCAGATACAGGAAAGGCATGGAGTGTGGTAAGGCTGACAGTCTCTCCCAAGGGAGTACGGAGGCGGGCTCAGGGGATGGCAGGTGAGCCAGTCCCCCACGCCCACTCCAAAAGGGGGAGGTGTCATGTAGCACATGGAAAATTAAATGTATTCTCGTCTGTTCATAAGACTATTGCTGAAATTGTAAAGTTATCAGGAACCCTGCAGCTTGGATGGGGAAACCCCTCTCACTTCCCCCCTCCCGAGAGAGGAAGTTCTGGCCTTTGTCTGTAAACCCCCATCCCAGCATTTTCGACTGTTAATTACGGAAGTGTTTATATAGCCAGAGCCTGCATCCTGGAGCACATCTGATAAGCCTCAGTTTATGGCTATTGTATAAACAAATTTCCCGCCAGAAGGCTTAACAGATGTCCCCTTTGACCCCCCCCCCCCCCCTCGCACAATAAACTCTGAATTGTTCTGCTCAGTAGAAGCGCAGTCCGTGAGTGCCCCCTTGTGGAACTAAAATGCAATAACCCTCCTCAGACAATTATGTTAACCCTCTTCATCAAAATCCCACCATAAGAGAGTAAGGATTTAAGCAAGGAAAAGCCGGGGCGGGATAAACACCAGGCCACCCCTAGCCCGTTCAACTGGGGGGTATTTTTTCTGAATTGAGCTTGTCCATTATTCCCTTCCCCCCGGGACCGGGAAGCTAAACATCTGTAAGTGTGAATTTTTTCCTTTTTACCCCTTTTATTTTCATAACTGTTTTGTTGGGTCAAGTCTTTGTTATCTATTTTTATTCAGTAACCTGAAATCTTTTAAAATAAATTAAACCTTAATTCGTTAATTTTTGTTGTGCACGGCCTAAATTTTCCTTGAAGGATGTATTTTTTTTTCTTTGGTAACATGAAGAGCGTGATTGACCTTACGTTCTTACGTGTTTTTGGGAAAATCGTTTGGGGTCAGAGTCCTTCCGGGTGATTCCCTTTTTGGTTATTGAAGGGAAAGGGGGTCAGCTTATTTTGGAGGGGGGGCTGGAACTGTCTTGTGTACGATTTTGCTTGATTTGCTACCTGAGTGAGAGGGGAAGCCGGTGGATAATCTACCCCCCTTTCAGTGCCCCCCCCCCCATCACTGCGGTGACGCGACTGACAATGATTTCCCAACTTTCTGCACCCCCCTAACTAACACCAACAACTAAATAAAGCATTTCCTGTGTAAAATTGCTAAGAAACAAAACTTTTTCCTACATGCAAACAAGCAAAAAGGGCTGTGTACCACAGAGAGTGAGCTGGGAAAAGGATTCACAAACAATACATGAAAATATAAAATGGTCATGTGATTTTAGCGCCAAAGAACCCCACACCTCAGCGATGACTTTTTTTACACTTTTCTTGGGCCCCGCCTGATGATGCCACCAAAAAGGCAGAAAGGGGATTGGGTAGCGCCAAAATGCAGAAAGTTTTTGGGTACGCCCAAATGCAGAAAG
This sequence comes from Phyllomedusa bahiana, assembly GCA_025379985.1. NCBI lineage: Eukaryota > Metazoa > Chordata > Amphibia > Anura > Hylidae > Phyllomedusa > Phyllomedusa bahiana. Next base: position 27,659 of record JAODAL010049106.1, read on the forward strand.
GTATTGGAGGGCCGCCAAAGTACAGAAATTTGATTTGGAAGGCCCCAAAAGGGCAGAAAAGGTTTTGGATAGCGCCCAAAATACAAATGTGATTTAATGGGCTAAAAGTACAGAAAGGGTTTAATACTGCCAAAAGGGAGAAAATGATTGGATGGACCAAAAGTGAAGAAAGGGATTGGGTACCCCAAAAGGCAAAAGGGGGATAGAGCCAAAAAATGTAGAAAGGGGGTTGGATGGGGCCCCCAAAAAGTGCAGCAAAAACTAAAAATGAAACCAAAACGGCACGTCAAACCAACTTTTCCCAAAACCGTAAAAAGTTTATTCGGTTTGGTAAATTGAAAAGTTGGACTCAACTTAAATTTTCTGACCGTTCTCATACATAATAGTCCCCAATTAAAAATATATATAACAAAGAAATTAAAGAAAAGACTAATGAAAGTGCTTCATTAAAGGGGGGTTTTCTCACTACAAGGTTGCTTTTTATTTTGGGTCTTGAAAAACAACAATTCTTTTTTGGGTTTCCCTTAACAGGGGCCTACCTATTCTTAGATATCCCCTCTGTATGGATGCATCACCCTGTGGGCACTAACACGACCTTTTGATCCTCCGAAAGCTGCCCTGCGGTCGCAAGCACAACCCCGCTTTTACGCAGCCATAAAGCCAAAAACACCCCCTGAATTCAAATTGAAACCAAAAAACAGGACGGGGGTAACAAAATCAATGTAGGGGACAACCCCTTTTAAATCCCCCGTTTTTAGACTTTCCATCAGGAAACCCCCACTT
>JAODAL010049107.1:0-28440 GCA_025379985.1 Phyllomedusa bahiana
GCCCCGCCTTGCTTCTCCAGGGCCTCCAATAAAAACCTAAAAAAACCCTTAAGTTTTTCAAACCATTAAATCTCTAAAATAAATTAAGCCCATTTTAAACTCGTACCCCATTTTTTCTCTGGTCCCACAATCCTTTTTAAATTTGGCGGCATGCCTGCGGGTGGGAAGACCCCCTCCCCAACCAAAGCCCGGGCTTTTCTTTGCCTCTCAAAACCCCAATCCGCCGACACGCCAAATTTTTAAATGTTGAGGCCCGGGTATAAGTGGGGGCCCCCAAAATGCGTTTGCCCATTGCCCCCTAAACAAAACCCCCTACACCAGAGTTTTTTTATAAGCAGGGAGAGGAAAGGGGGGTGGGACTTTTTGGGGGACCCCCGGGGGGGTTGGGGGTTTAAAAAACCCTTTAAACACACAAATGGTAAACTGGGGCTTTTACTTCTGGCTTTCCTTTACAGTATGTATTGCATCCATTACTCTTTTAAAACCTTTACACCCAGCAGCTTCAGCAAATCAAACACAGCTCACGGTATCTCACTTCAAACCCCTCACTGTTATAACCCCGACCCTTCTCTCATATTCCCATTCCCCACTAGTTCAATCTCCCTGCTGTCCCCTTTTCCCCCTGCTACCCAGGTTGGGGGTCTTCCCTCCGGACTTTCCCCTTGCCTCTTTGGGAATGGGGGAAAATTTTTTCCCCACCTTTCTGGTTTTTCCCGCAAAACACGCAACTTTTGTGGCCGGTTTATGGCCTCACGGCCTTTTTCTTTTGAGATACAAACCATAGGAATCCTTTCCAATCCCTCTGGCCCCTCAGATTTCCCTTTTTGAGGGGCTTACTCCTGATTGGGCCCCTCTCTTACTCTAAAGTATCCAAAACAACTAACTGTCCCCCCTCCGCAGCATTTAAAGCCTGCAGCAACAGCCCGGCCCCCTTCTCCTCCAGCCCAATTTTCCCCCCCCCCCAACTCGCTGGGTTTGGCCCCGCCCATCTCCTGCTGACTCACTTTCACTACAAAAAAAAAGCTAAACCTGCCTGCACCCAACTCTAAACCCTTTTTAACCCCCTTTTTTTTGCTATAACCAGGGCCCCTCGAAAATCCCCTCTTCCCCAAAACCCCAAAACCCAACAATGGGGAACACATACACAGGCCCCCAAAACTGCCTTTATTTAAATAACGGGTTTCCCCTTTCAAAAAACCAGATCAAACCCCTATCCTGGGCTCCCATGGGCAACCAAAAGGCTTTTCCCGCCCCAACACAAGATAACCGGGCCCCCCACAAACCCCCTTACATATGCAATTTTACCAGGATAAATTTTTTCTCCTCCTCCTACCCCCCCCTTGGGGTTTTTGAAAAAATTTAATGAAACAAGAAACAGTTGGAAAATTTGTCTAGGTTCCCAAAATCCCTTTTCCCACCACTCCCCCCTCCCCCAAAAAACATTTTAAATGCTATAGGGGCAAAATTCTTTCATTTTTGCATTTATGTTATTGTCCAAACCTTTTTTTTTTTCAAACTAACTACTGCTAAAAAAAATTAGTGTCCTTTGGGAGCATGGGTAATGGGGAAACATTCACATTTAAAGGGGTTTGTCCCAAATACAAAAAGGATTGCCTTTTTTTTTTGTTAAGACATTTTTGTAAAAAAAGGTTTTTACCCCTTTGGGAATATTTTGTCCCTTAAAAAGGCCTACCCCAGAAATTCCCCCCTTGTATGGACTGCATCAGCACCCAGGTCCCCTATGGCCCAAAAACTTTTTTCCAAAACTCTCATAAAAGGGTGCCACACTTTGGGTTGCTAAAGCTACAGATCCCCTAAAATTCCCCAGAAAACCCAATAAAACCAAAAAACACCCCCCGAATTCAAAATTAAAAACCCAAAAAAACAGGGCTGAGGAAGAAAAGAATCAAAGAAGTCAAAAAAACCCCTTTTTAAAATGAAAATTTTAAAATACCCGTCACCCCTAAATTAAATATTTGATCAGGGTTTTATTCTTTTAAAATATAAAACCTTTTTCCCCCTCCCCGCCACCCCTTTTCCCCTTTTTCTTTTGGTGGGGGCCCAAACCCCTTTAGGGAAACCCATAAAAAAATTTTGGCATGCAAAATTTTAACCCCTTTTTGGGGTTGCCCTAGAAATTAACTTGTGCTGCACAGTGTGTTCCCAGTAAAACAAGGTTTGGAGAACCAAGGGATAAAAAAACAAACAATATTTAAAACCCCCAAATATAGAAAAACAATATTGGGAAACGAAAAAAAGTTTTAATATTTATGTTCCCTGTAACGGTGATTTCTTATTGTATTTTTTACATCCGTTAAATAAAAAAAGAATATCTTTTTTTGTATATGTACTTTAATTTTTACTTTTGTTGTTTTAGAAATATTGATTGGATTAAAAATAGTAGTTTGGGGGGCAAAAGTATTTTTGAAAAGTTTCCATAAATTTCAAAGCACAAAAATTGAAAACATGTGAAATGGGAAAGTCCCAAAAATTTCATTTAGGCCGACGCCTAAAATCTTCTAAGAGGACTTTATTTGGTATTCTTCTTTAAAATTGTAATCAAATCTTGTTTAATCACTTCCACACATAGCCAACAAGATGGCTTCATAATTTTGTTTGGTGGCATCCTGCAAAAAAAAAGTGATAATTTAATGAATATTGATAAAATAAAAGTTATAGCTGAACATACAGACTCAAGTACATGACAATATCACTTGCACAGAATCTGTAAGGTGGAACAAGTATTCCCTATAGTTCCGCACTATGGAATTTACATCTTAATGATCGCTCACCAACTATAGTCTTCGGGTGGTGCAGGTCAGAAAGACCGGGTTTGCGGCTGTCAGCTCTGAAACTGTTAACAGCTCTGTTCCAAGAGCAGTGTCTGTTAATGCCAGGGAATGGCGTTTAACCCTTTGATTGTCATGATGACACAGATTGCAATGTATTAGCATATTCATATGATATTCAAATTAAGTGTTAAAAAAGTGCAATTGTTATCCATTAATGGGATAACAAAAAGTGTAGAAAATGATAATAAAATAAATTATAACAAAATTATTGTGCATACACCACACACACGAAAAAAAAATCGTATACATATGTCAGGGATAGGCGGCGCTCAGCCTGTGGGGAGCAACAGTCTGAAGCAGCTGGTTTGCGACCCCGCCTTGATAGACAGTCTGCTGGCAGCTCTGTGAGTGACAGAGGAGCAGCCACTCTGGACAGGAGGCGTGTCGCACCAGCCAATGGGAGGACCCGGAGGCCGCTCCAATCAGCTGCAGGGGCGGTATCCGGGAATCCCATTTAAACTCCCTGCAGGCTGAGTGCGGCGCCTGTGATATTCTCTTGTCTGCCTTGTTACATGTGCTTTATATTTTGTTTGCTTATCCGTGTACCAGACCTCTGCTTGTTTTGCTGACCCTGTCTTGCATTCTGTTTTTGTACCTCGCTCCCGTTCGTGTTTGACCTCGGCTTGTTTACGTTTTCTCTCTGGTTCTGATATGTGGCTTGGCGTTCCTGATTTGTTACTGACCTGGACTTTCTGACCAGTCTTCCTCCTGATGGCCCCAGCACTCTAGCAGCGCAGGGACTGTTGACCAGTTGGCATCTGCCACCTAGGGCAGCATATCAAGTAGGCAGGGACAGTGGCTGGGTTCCAGTCAGGGCTCACTGTACCTCCCTTGACGTGACAACATACAAGGTATTCACACGATCATAATAACCAGTAGAATTTATCTAACAGGTTATTTAGTGTGACATATCTATGGTGTAAAAAGTAATAAAAAAAATGCTAAAAATATTTTTTTGTTCGCTCTGCAAAAAAAAAAAATAAAAACGTATGCAGTAGTTAATTTGTAAGCTCAAACTATTCTCCCCAAAAATACAACTTCTCTAGCATAAAGCAAGTCCTCATCCAACTGCGTCATATTAAAAGTAAAAAGAAGTTTTGACTGTTAAAACACATGGAGGCTAAAACTAAAACATTTAGCTGACCAGTAAGGCCTTTCAGTCCTGGTGCTTAAGGAGTTTTCTCACCACATGATTAGCTTTCAACATATAGGGAAAGGTTAATGAAGACTATTACCAAATATAGTGCTTTTTTATGTCGCTTTGTTCAGAAGATAAAAAAGATATCATCTATTGCTAGTGTACACAAGTTTCTGTTGGTTACTGACCACCTCACTCTGCTCTCTCATTGCTCCAAGCTGCTGTACACCCATTGTGAGTCATTCCCTGCTGAGTCTTATCACTAAAACAGGAACTTGTTTACCTAAGTATTGACAACTTTTAACCCTTGAAGCTCTGTAGCCTTGTGTACTGCTGGTTAAAAACCTCCAGTCCTCACCTCAATCTATCAGAATTAACTAGGAATAGCAGGGCTGATATAACAACCACTGCTATAAAATCACTCCCAACTTAACCAAGATGTGTTAGTCTGATGCTGCCTGTGGTTCTGTGAAACAACCCCTATAAGGCACTGTGTAAGGTGCTATATGGTGCCTTCATGTGTTATTGTTCTACGCTTTGAAAGCATTACCTCCATTATACAGCTTGCATTAGAGAATGCCACAATTAGTTTATGATTCTCAAAGTATTTTGTGGCACACAATGCTACAGAAAGAGTCTATAAAATTAGTTGGGAGAGTATTATAGGATTTGTATCACAAAAATCCATAAAAAAGTCATGTGAATGACCCCATTTAGGGAGAATTATGAGAAACGAATATACAGTTGAAAAAAAAATGACTTTAACATTGGATGGATTACTACATTTATTACTAAAACAGAATGTGATCTGATTGTTACCTAAGTAACACTTGAAACCAACACAATATAACTAAACCAATACCACACAAACAATTGTGCTGTTCATCTCTTTTACTGAGAAAAGTGAGTAAACATCAAGAGTACAGGTAGAGACAGAAGCTGAAAACATTGAGACCACAGATATACACTCAGATATACAGTATCTCACAAAAGTGGGTACATCCCTAAGATTAGGTGAAAATGGAGTGTCAATATTTTGTGTGGTCATCCAGCACTGTCTTAACTCTCTTGGGTATGGAGTTAACTAAAGCTTTACAAGTTGCCACTGGAATCCTCGTCCACTCCTCTATGACATCATCACGGAGCTGGTGGATGTTAGAGACCTTGTGCTCCTCCATCTTCAGTTTGAGGATGCATCGCAGATGAGAAATATGGTTTAGGGCTGGAGCCATGCTTAGCAAGTCCAGCACCTTTACCCTCATTTTCTTTAGCAAGGTAGTGGTCGTTTTGGAGGTGTGTTTTGGGTCATTATCATGTTGGAATATTGCCCTGTGGCCCAGTTTCCAAAGGGAGAGGATCATGCTGTATGTTACAGTACATGTTGGCATTCATGGTTTCCTCAATGAATTCCCCACAGCCGGCAGCACTCATGCAGCCACAAATCAGGACACTGCCACCACCATGCTTGACTGCAGGCAAGACACACTTGTCTTTGTACTCCTCACCTGATCGCCGCCACACACGCTGGACAACATCTGAATCAAAAAAGTTAATCTTGGTCTCATCAGACCACAGGACATGGTTCCTGTAATCCATGTTCTTAGTCTGCTTGTCTTGAGCAAACTATGTGGGTTTTCTTGTGCATTATCTTAAGAAGAGCCTTCCTTTTATGATGACAGCCAAGCAGACCGATTTGATGCAGTGTGTGGCATGTACTGAGTAGAACCTGTTTGATAAACCACTGTATGGTCTTGGCCACCATGCTGCAGCTCTGTTTCAAGGTCTTGGCAATCTTCTTATACCCTTACTACCCTCTGACTCTGCACAGCTGTTTTACAACAGCCGTGAAGAGTCAGAAGCTGCACACACCCAGTGCAGCTGCTTGTACAGGGAGAAGGCAGGACGGATCATTACCTTCCTGCCTTCTCCATTGTATATACAGAGCTCACTGAGCGCCGTACAGTATATACACATCAGCGTCGCAGGGGGCGTCATGCAAGGCTTTCATCACACCCCTGCAATGCTAAGTCTCCGCTTCCTGCTCTGAAAACCTCCAGAAGCAGTGTGTCAGTGCAAGCGAAAGGTAAATACCTTTTTTTTCTTTTCATTTAAACTTTACAGGGGGCATCTATCTGGCTACAGGGGGAAACTACCTGGCTACACTGGGCAACTACATGGCTACCGGGGGGCAACTACCTGGCTACAGGGGGGCAACTACCTGGCTACAGTGGGCAATTAGCTGACTACAGGGGGCAAATAACTAACTGGATACAGGTGGCAACTACCTGGTTACACGTGATAAACAGCTACCTGGCTACAGACTGCAACTACCTGGCTACAGGGGACAACAACCTGGCTACACTGGGGATCTACCTGGCTACACTGGGGATCTACCTGGCTACAGGGGGAAACAACTGGCTACAGGGGGAAACAACCTGGCTACAGGGGGAAACAACCTGGCTAAAGGCGTCAAATAACTACCTGGCTAAAGGAGGCAACTACCTGGCTACAGAGTTCATATAACAAACTGGCAACAGGGACAAATAACCTGGCAACAGGGGCATATAACTACCTGGTTACAGGGGACAACTACTTGGATACACAGGGCAACTACTTGGCTACACTGGGCAACTACCAGGGCAAATATCTCTCTACAGGGCCCTATATAACTACATTATAGGGATATATATATATATATATATATATATATAATATATATATATATATATATATATATATATATATATATATATATATTTGTACTTATTGGGGGCCCATATAACTACCTGTCTACGTAATAGGGGACTGTAATACCTACCTATCGGGGGACCAATAAGTTTTCCTACCTAATGGGGCGCTATACACCTTCCTAGTTGAGGACTGTCTACCTAGTTTGGTGGTGTACCTACATACTGTCTTAGGGAATTTAACTACTTCTTATATATAGGTATACAAAACAAATGTGAGCCTCAAAGTCATTTGGGGGCACTTTTACTGTTTGGGGCACAAGGGGGTCATTATTACCATTTAGGGCGCTATAGATGGGGAGTTTGTATAGAGACAGGAATTGGTAGAGAAGTGCTGATAAAGTGAGCAATCTAAGATGTTTGTTTTGTAAATTCTACAGTGAAGAGTCATGACCAGGAGAAGATGTCATGGCGGTCTGGGCTGGATGGAGAAGAAAAGGAGAAAGAGAAAAACTCTTCAGAGATGTTTATTGTAAGCCCCTGGATGTAACTTTACTGTAAACGCTTATATGTCTACAGAGCCTATGTACAATTGGTATCCATCTCTGTATAGTCACTGTATACTGATAATATTGGTTGTAGTATAATGGCTTATATTCAGTAATAGTATGCTGTATTATTCAGTCACTATGTGCTGGTGATTTGTGGTCTGGGAGTTGGGGGATTATTTAGTCAGTATGTGGTGATGATATGAGATCATGGTGTGGCGGTATAATTCAGTCACTATATGGCGGTGATATGTGATCATGGTGTGGCGGTATTCAGTCCCTATGTGCTGGTTATATATGGTCATGGTGTGGTGGTATTTGGTCAGCATGCGGTGGTGATATGATGTCATGGTGTGGCGGTATTATTCAGTCACTAAGTGCTGGTGATATGTGGTCTTAGAAGGACATTAGTACTATTAGCCTTGGGATTCTGGTTTTATGTAGCATTTTTATTTGGTAACTGTATGACTGTATGACTGTTAAAAATCTTGGGACTGAAAGGATGGTATTTCTGGATTATTGGAATTCTAGGAGGTTTAGGGAGTTCGATAGAGCGTTGTGGATTGCTGGTAAGGTCATCGTGGTGTAATAAAGAAGGGGGGTAACCTCTTTCGGAGAAACGTTGAGCCATAGCCTGAAGGCGAGCTTGGCGTGCTATGGGATCTTGTACAATACGTTTTACTCTAGTGAACTGTGAGCGTGGAGAGATTTTTTAGTGTTGGGTGGATGGTTGTTAGTGTAATGAAGAAGGCTGTTGCGGTCTGTGGGTTTAGTATATACATCGGAAGAAGGGATCCAGAGGAATCAATGGTAATAGTAGTGTCCAGGAAATCGATAGAAGTGAAGCTTTGGTGGATAGTGAATTGTAGGGTAGGGAAAATTGAATTGATGTAATTGTGAAATAGTAGAAGTGATGAGGTTGAACCATTCCAGATGCAAAAAATGTCGTCGATATAACGAAGCCAGGTGATAATATGCTGATGGAATAGCTCCTGAGGATAAAGGTGGTTCTGTTCGAAGATAGCCATGTATATGTTAGCATAGGGGGGAGCTACATTGCTTCCCATGGCTGTGCCTTTGCATTGTAGAAAAAATTGGTCGCCAAACAGGAAAAAGTTATTATAGAGGATCAATTTGAGGAGATCTATACAAAATAGTTTAGTATGAGGGTCAAATTGATTCTGGTCTAAAAATTGTTCAACAGCAAGAATTCCATGTGAATGTTCAATTGAGGTGTAAAGACTTGTAACGTCCCATGTGACTAGTATACAACCTGGGGGAACCGGGGAGATGGACTGTATCTTAGAAAGGAAGTGATTAGTGTCTAGAAGGAAAGAAGGGGTAGTCTTCACTAGTGGTGTCAAGATTTTTTCTAGGAGGATGGACAGAGGGGACAGAATGGAGTTGGTTGAGGCTACAATTGGTCTACCTGGGGGATTGGAAAGATTTTTATGGATTTTAGGAAGGATGTAGAAAACCGGAATGATCGGATGATGATTAGTTAGAAATGTAGCAGTTTTCGAATCAATCGTGTTCAAAGAGAGGTGGAGTTGTAGCTTTTCAGTAATGAGTTGTCGGATAGTAGGAGTGGGGTCATGATCAAGAGGGACGTATGTATCTGTGTCGGCAAGTTGATGTTTGACTTCATTAAGGTAGAGAGTTTTGTCCATAATCACGATTGCACCGTCTTTATCGGCGGGTTTTATTATTATATCCTGGGCATGGCGTAAGTCGTCTAGTGCTGCACGTTCTAATGATGTTAAGTTGGAGCGATATTTCAATTGACCTTGTTGGATCACAGGTATAAGTTTAGACAAATGTCTCGATCGGATGGTGTTTCTTAGGAGGGTTGTATGTCGATTTGGAACGGAGTTGGTAGGTGGAGATAGAAAGTGTAGGAGGAGGAGTTGATGTGTCATTGGAGGGCGGTGGGATAGGGGGTGGAGACTCAGCAAAATGGGCTTTCAGTCTGATGTTCCTATAGAACCGTTGTAAGTCTTCCTCTAGTGAAAAGGCATCAAATGGGGTGGTGGGACAAAATGAGAGGCCTTTACTGAGAATTGACATCTCTAGGGGACTGAGGTTGCGGGATGAAATATTAAATACTAGGTTTGTCTCACCTGGGACCGATTCTGAATGCGTCCTAGTGTCGGATCTCCGCCTCCCCCTCCGCGTGGGACGTTTGTAAACTGTCGTCTGTTGTCGTCTTATTTCTAATTCTTTTTCCTTCACACAGCCTCATTTTTCAGCGCTGACATCTAAGTACCCAGTGTTTCTCAGGTATTAATCCACATCTTTTGCGTTTCCTATTCATCGTATTCCTCTCTTTTTTACCTACATTTTATTCCCCTTTATTCCTTTAGATCCAGCCTCATACTTTATTGCCTTTATAAATATCCTTATCCATCCATTCTATCTACATACAGGTATGCACTATATATTTTATTTTATTCCCCTTACCCTACTTATCGTATCCCTCTTGCTCTCCACCTGATTTTTCTATATCCTCTCTAGACCTTCACCTCTCTTTCCCGCTTCTACCCTATCCCGCTTTTTTCTCCTCCCCCCTTTTTCCTTGCATTTTTGCATCATGAACTTACATATGTTATGTTTCATTCTTAGATGTTGTTTGATAAAGGCCTTTTGGCCGAAACGTCACTTGGACATCTGCAAACCACCTTTGTTTTGTATTGTTCTTGAATTTTGGCATTAATCTTCTTTATTTTATGTGATTTGGAGCTATCTTTGGCATAATACTTTCTCCACTGTAAATAAATTTACTATACATGTGCATAATTTTTTGGTGTGACGGTGTATATCTCTTTATACATGAGAGAGACAAGTCAGATGAAACTGGGACGAATTGCACAATTTATCTATTTTCACTTAGAGTGGACTCACTTTTGTTGCCAGTGGTTTAGACATTGATAACTGTGCATTGATTTTTTTGGACACACCAAATTCACACTGTTAAACAAGCTGTACAATGACTAATTTTCATTGTAACAAAGTGTCATATCTTCAGTGTTATCCCTCATAGATATAATACAATTTTTACAAAAATTTGAGGGGTGCAATCACTTTTGTGACATACAGTACATTAACATACTGTATATACATACACTACCCCATATGTTGATATTACAACTACAAAATGGACAAACTGTGGGGCTATACAAATCAAGAAAGGAGAAAATGTCGTCAAGATCTGCAAATAATCACATTTTCAAACACTTAACTCTAATCTGTGCCATGTAGATGAGGCATAAAAGCCAGATCGAAAGCAAAATTTTTTCAACCACATAAAATCTCAAGCATCTAGTGGCATGGGACGATTGTGCAATGCCTTCTGTTTGTTGACTTGCCAGTAATCACTACTTGTTGCAAACTGAGAAGGACAGAATCTATAAACCAAGAGACCTTGGTTTATCACTCTGGTAGATTGCCATGTGTCTACAAAAAGATGTCAGCACTATTCACGTTGCTTGTTGTGGTGGTTGGAAGAATTACTACTAACTAGAATAACAACAAGAGGGGCGTGGAGGTGAACTTCTGCATGGATGGATTCCACAAACCATCAGAAGGAGTTGTTTTGAGTTACGAACCAGTTGTCTAGCTACCGGTTTTATATTGTTCTCAAAGGCTATCGTGGTGCCCAGCGAGAAGGCAATAAAAGCTGGAAAGAAGAAGATCTATCCTCTACAACAATGGTAGATGGAGATTGGTCTGGAGAACACCATGAAGAGGCAAACCTCACACTGGTCCTACTACCGGGATTGTATTGGGTTGCATATTGTACACTAGTTAGATGCCTCTATTCTTCATTTTGGGAACACTAACAGTTCAGTGTTACATTGATTTGTTAATGGAACCATTGGTATTGACATTTCTTCAAAGTGTCCCAGGACCCATTTTTAAACAGGCCATAAGTTGCTTATGCTGTGATCACCCTGAACGGCTTAAACGTGCTACCATTGCTTGCAGTCTCTCCAGACTTGTCTCTCATTGATTACATCTGGGACATCATTGGCTGACAATTGAAAAGAAGCTGCCAACAGCCAGTCTTAATGGTTTGCCATTGTGGGTTCAGCGAGAAATAATATTCCTCAGAAAACCATTAATAATTTCTTTGCTTGCCAATGTGTTTAAGTGCATGTATTTCTGTGCACTGCTCTCAAACTGATACTGAACAGTTAGAGAATAATTTGTTTCCCTTTAAAAAAAAAAATGCATATCATTAACACATATAGTCATCCTCAGTCCTGTGATTTGCAGAATTCAAAGACTTTCTGTCTTGCTTTTGCATTTGTAATGTTGTGGCATTGAAATTCACAATTTGGCTTCTGGTTTGTCAGTAATTAGAATGCATTGGTATAGCAATTTGTTAAACCTATTCATAAATTAAAAAAAAAATAAAAAGCAAATCAATTCCCTCATTGCATTGTATATCTGGTAAATATGTGAATCAGCTAAAAAAACAAATCAACCAAATTATTCACGCTTGATCGCTAATATCGACTGATGTTAGTTACCTAATCAAATATGCATGTATTTTCCATACAAATAGTTGGATGGTTTATGACGTGATTATACATACCAAAATTTCCTGATGCAGAGATTTTCCATACAGTCTCTTGTAATGCGCTTTGATTTCATTCATGTCTATTTCTGAACGGGAAACCATAATTCGAATTAAATCTCTATGCCGAGTTCCAGAACCCTGTACAGAGAAGATGAAAAGTTTTCTTATGAGATGACATATCAGAACAATCTAATTCTTTATAATAGACACAGTTTTAATTATGTAGAAACATGTCTATTTCACAAAGATGCTTACATCCACTTCTAAGTCTTTAACTTGCTTATTACTGGGAATGTAATACAAGCGTGCTTCACTAATTTCTGTAGACACTGATAGAATATATCTATAGATGAAGGTATAATCCTGCCAGGACTTTCATCCTCAATGACATCATCCCAGGACTACAGTCCACTTCACTCACAATTTTTACAATGTGGCTTTTTCTGCATAGTGTGGGCTCTCCCATACATTAAATGCTCATACTGGTGTTATCAATCTGGCTTGTAATTAGAGAAAGGAGACCGGGAGAGCAAACTGCAGCTCCAGGAGAGCCTTTTGTCAGTTTGGGCTGAAGGTTGGCTTTGAATTATAGATTCATCTTTGGCTGGGATACAAACTTTTATTACAGAGTAACATAAATGGAAAATCCTTAAGGCTATGTCTACACAGCTAAAGTTAAAATACCGTCCAAAATCTGACGATATTTTAACTTCAGCACATTGCAGTTTTTAGCACACACTTGCGCTAAAAACGGGAGTCTGTTTTCATATTTGCTGTCGGTCCCATGCATTGATGTACGAGAATCCAATGTCAATCTGGGCAGAAGATCTGATATGTTTTAAAAGCCACTGGATTTCAAAATCGACTGTAAAAAAATCTGTGCTGTGTAGGAATTTTTATTGCTGTTTATGCAGCACTGGTTACAGTCGGATTTTTGGTGGATTCTAAATACTAAGGGTGAACAAGACTGCATCAGTTTTCTGGCATCAAAAAGCGTTTAGCCCTGTTCAAAAATAATGAACATCCCCCCCAAAAACTTTGGTGCAATCGACACCGGCGCGACACTTTGTAATGCGCCAAAGATGTGGGCATGTTTTGAGGCGTGTCGAACCATATTCATAGAATTCAACACATTTATGAATTTTTTGATGCCAAACCTAGGCGCGTAATGGTTAGAAAAGCCAGACAAAGTTAAAGGTGGTCTGTCTGAGCCAGACTTGTCATATTGGTACTACACTGCGCCTGTATGTATGACCTGCAGAAGAACAGCTTCATACATTCTGGGGCATTCTACACTGCCCTAGTTATTTAGAGCTTGCCGGTCAGTGCCTTTGTCCAAAATCTGCCGAAAAGCCACCCAAAAACCTGTCCTTTGTAGACAGAACCAAACATTGTATCAGTCTCAGAATGTGTTTTTATTTTTGGGGTTTTTTTTGCATAAGTTTTTGATCTACAACACTGGCCCCATTCTGAGGGTAGGGGGATTCGCTAAAACCCACTGCAAGCGATGATAGTTAAGCCACGCCAGGGAAGGGAAATTAAGTAGCCCCCGGTTTTTCACAGAGCCCGCCGCAAAGCGGGATGGACTTGCTGCGGCTGAGGCTACCAGGTCGTTACCCCTGACGTGATTCCTGGGGTGGGGGCCGGGGTACTGCGTGGTACAAAATCGTAACCCAAAAAGGCGTAGTGGGGGACGGGCAGAAGGTCGGGGCAGGGAAAGAGGTTCATGGTCAGGGACAGGCAGAGGGTCGGGGCAGGGGGGCAAAGGGGCAAGATCGGGAAAACAAGCAAGCGGACGGTAAAAACGGTAACCCAATACAAACAGAACACTCAAAAATCACTAACGCACACCAACGATCTGGCGCGAGTGTGGGCTAACCTTATATAGGACCAGTCCCGCAATAACCCAAATTACCGGACACGGCCCTTTAAATCTGGACGACCGTTGCGCGCGCGCGGCGCTAGGGGGCGGGCATGCCACGACGGCCGGAGGGAATAGGAGCGGGGCCACCGGAGCACGGCCAGGTAAGAAGCCCAGCGGGGGACGGGGGCGGTCACGGGTGACCGGATACCCCGCCGGGCCCCCCCCAGCGGGCAGGGGGAAGGGCCCCGCGGGGTCACGGCCCCCCGGGGCCGTCTGACAGCCATAGCAGGTTCCTATCAGGAAGTATATGCTATTTTACCTACACTGCAGCACTTTTGTGAATAAATGCACTGGATAACACAAGAACTTTTTTTTCTGAACACTGCTTCTAACGGGAGCAATTCAAGTAATATTTATATTTTAAGAAAAATTTTTTTCCAGATCTCTTTATTTTAAATTCCTATGCAATAGTTCATAGTATATTCATAAAATCGAATTAGCTTTTGATGCCACTTTTTCTGGGGCATAGGATGATGCATTTATAATGGTCTTATTTAATTCTGGACCACTAGAACTTCCAATATGCCAAGTTTAATGCAACAAATTAATTGCAGAAAAAGGTGTATGCAAGAGTAATGGGATTGTATCAAATAATCTGAACAAGATCAAACATATATCTTATACCTTCATTGACAAGTTAAGCCTTTCTGCAAAGAAAGCAGCTCTGCTGGTAGCACACTTCACTGTAAAGAAAGAATAAAAGAAGTTACACATTTAATGACTTACTTGCTTAATTACTGTACCTACCACTGCTGCAATGTACCAACTGTAGACTATGAATTATAAAAATGAAAGGGGTTTTGCCACTTTCCAACGTCATTTTTGAAAGCTGATTTTTATCTATGGGAGCTCCAAGTCTATCACTCGTTCAGTTATAGTATATTAGGAACTGACAAAGAAGAGAACAGGAAGAACTGCAGAAGATTGGACCTCTCGCCCCATTCTCTGAGCCTCCACAGGGAAATTTTGAAGTACCGTAGTAAACCCCCTTTAATTAATCACACTAGAACATACTATACCACTTGAAATGACAAAAAATGATTGCAAAATGTTTGAGGGAGGATCCTAAACAGGATTTTTCTCTGGTGGGTAGGATGTGGGTGTGGGATAGTGGAACAGCCACATTGTATTTACTCAGTAAAATCATATGAGTGACTTATTATTCAAATGCATTCTGTTGCATTCTCGTGTTTGGCCACAAGATGCCACTGTCTCTGGAAACTGGTGTATGCAAATGATAGACATGTGACTAGAAACATGTGACTGGAGGCATGTGGCAGCGGCCATTTTGGAAGGAACAAGGAAGAAAGAAAAAGAGAAGGCAGGAGGGAACAGATGCTGGCTGAAGATTGACTGGGCTTTCCTGCTCCGCTTGGGCTCAAAAGTGTGAGAACCCCCCAAAGAGAGAGAAGTGTAACTGGCGCACTGAAGGAAAGGAAAGAACACTCTGCAGAGACTGAGAAGCGACTACATCTTGGATGCCGACTTCAACAGCAGGGATCATCACCCCAGAGCAGCAACTGCCGGCCATCGAAAAGGTATACCCGGGTCAAAGAAAGCGTGCACGCCAACAAAACTAGGACTGTGTGCAGGCCTGTTAGTCTAGTTAGACAGATTTGGTTTCAGGCCATAGGTGTTTATCCAACTACGCCTCCTGATTCGGGACATTGGATGGGCTTGTTATAGCACTGTTATTTATGCAACTGGGTCGCATTGTGAGAGGATCTGTTTTATGTGTATATGTCTGGGGACAGCTGGGTAGAGCTGGTTAAATTGTAAGCGTCTGTGCCCCACCGCCGCACGCTATTTGAACTAGCACCACACACGATTGTTCCTGTCCTTAGTAATGGTAATTAAAAGGTAGCGGGTGTATCGGCCTTTCTGAAACCCCATGAGTAGGTAAACTGATCGTCGCATCCAGAGGACACACTCTCCGCGGCGCGCTGTGTGGCACAGGGGCCTTGGTTACCACTTTGTACATGTGTGTTTGGGATTTGTTCACAATGCTTTTCTGAAAAGTTCAGTAAACTATGGGTTTTTGAACTGGTGTTGGAGTCGTTTTCTTCGTCCGTAACTTCGCTGTATTCCGGGAACCCTACCTCGGTGCTCAGCTTACAACTTGGTGTAGCAGGCAGGATACAGCGACCGTTATGGACGGGGATGCGACGGGAGGTCTTCCCCCCGGCGTCACTGGTGCCGGCCCGGAGCCAAGTTCAGGGTGTCCCAATAATGCCCGCCCAAGTGAGTTATGTTCCTGTAGGTCACTTTTACAATCCCTCCCCAAATTTGATGGAAAAAACATGACACTGCAGGACTGGACAGAAAGGGTGCGTAGTGCATTAAAATATTTAACCTAGCTCCAGAACTAGGGCGGAGATAGCCTTGGGTTGTCTTAGAGGGGACGTTAGACGGACAGTGATGGTACGCCCGAGTCCGAGAGGGACACACTGGACAAAATATTCTCCCTGCTGGAAGGAAGCCCAAGGGGGCATGCCAAGGTGGTGCACCTGCGAAGCCACTTCTTCAACCAGCCGCGACGAGAGGGCGAGACCCTCATGCAGTACTCTAATGCCCAACAGGAAATGTTGAATGAAATAAGGCGCGAGACCCAGTGGCCATGGGGCTTTTCAGGAATGTGATAATTTACTAAGAGATCAGTTCATTGTGGGACTGTACAATAAATCCTTACGGGACAAATTGCAAGAGATGACCCGAATGACCTGACGTTTTATAGTGTTTACTTAGCCGCTGTGGAGAGGGAAGAAGAACCCATACCCATAATGGTAAAGGCCGTCAGTAGTGCCCAAGCAAGCAGAGGACCGGGAGACTCAGGGTCTTTAACAGATGTGGTCCAGGCTTTGCGGACAGAGTTGAGAGAGCTTCGGTCGGAAGTGTCCCAGATGAAGGCAGAACGGCTACAAACTCCAGAAGTGACCTCAGCTTCCAGCAGCACCCATTTCAGGACAACTCCACAGTGGGGTCCCACTGCAAGGGCTCCATCAGGCGCACGGAGATCTAGGGGGCCTCTCTGCTGGGCTTGCCAACAGTATGGCCACATCGCCAGAGAGTGTCTTGAACATGTAGGGGCAGAGCCAGGGTTAAACTACCGACCGCCGCAGTAGCCGGGCGCCCTGTGGCGGTGCGACAGAAGCTAAAGCCCATATGTGAGGAGCATGACCTCTATGCCAGCAGTCCCGTTATGGAAGCCGAGTTAGAAGGCCAGAAAGTATGTTGCCTAGTTGATACAGGGTCAGAGTGCACCCTGATGCCCATGGAGTTCTTTGAGCGACACTTTAGGCACATGATGGAGCCGGAAGATGGCAGCGTCATTAGGCTGACAGCAGCCAATAATGGTGAAATGGACGTGCAAGGGATAGTCTGGATGCAAGTCCGACTGTTGGGGCAAGACATCGGCAAGAAGGGAGTGGTGCTAGTGGATCACCCATCTCACCGGGGGATGGATGTAACACTGGGTATGAATGTGCTCAGAGACTTGGATCACCATCTCTACGCTAAAGAGGGACCAAGATATTGGCAGCGGGCCACCACGCACCGGCCGACTCAGAAGGTCCTACAACAGATGGTGAGGAGCTGC
Source organism: Phyllomedusa bahiana (assembly GCA_025379985.1). Classification (NCBI taxonomy): domain Eukaryota; kingdom Metazoa; phylum Chordata; class Amphibia; order Anura; family Hylidae; genus Phyllomedusa; species Phyllomedusa bahiana. The sequence continues at coordinate 17,327 of JAODAL010049107.1, forward strand.
AGTCTGCGAAAGAGCCCCACATCCGGTCGGCCCATTGGGCAGGTGAAGGTGCCGTCGAAAGCCCTGATCAAGATCCCGCCACGACACGAACAGGTATTGATGTTGCCGGTGGGAGCCGGACGGAAGTTGAATGGGCTGGAAGTCTTGATTGAACCAGTCTCACAGGAAGGGTCACAGAACCGTCCACTGGTAGCTCGGGCCCTTGCCACCGTGAAAAATGGGTGTGTACCTGTGAGATGCCTCAATGTCATGGACAGCGAGTTAACCATTCCCACAAATATTCTGTTAGCTGAAGTCTACGTTCCCGGAGAAGATATCTTCCGGCGGGAGGACTTTACGCTATTGCCTGACAAGAGGTCGGCCTGGACCTATGCAGTAGGGGTCCGACAGAGTGAACCTCCAACAGCGGAATGGAATGGCCGAGTGATCATGGCCCAAATGGGGGTTGACCTCAGGGCTCTTACTCCGGGGCAACAACAGTTGCTGGAAGATACCCTTTGGGAATTTCAGGAGGCGTTCTCAAGACATGATGAAGACTTCGGGTGTGCTTCTTCCATTGAGCACGAAATCCCTACGGGCAATGCTATGCCCATCAGAGAAAGGTACCGGCAAATCCCACCCAAGATGTACCAGGAAGTGAAAGATATGGTGGCCAGCATGCTGGAGAAACGGGTGATCCAAGAGAGTCAAAGTCCCTGGGCTGCGCCGGTGGTCTTGGTGCGAAAAAAAGATGGAAGTCTCAGGTTCTGTGTAGATTACCGAAAGCTGAATGCCCAGACTGTTCGTGATGCCTATCCACTCCCACGGATTGAAGAATCGCTGTCCGCTCTAGGTCATGCAAAGTTTTTCTCGACTCTCGACTTGGCCAGCGGATACTGGCAGGTACCAGTGGCTAAGAAGGACAGGGCAAAGACAGCCTTTATCCTACCTATGGGGCTCTATGAGTTCAATCGGATGCCATTTGGCCTGTCTAATGCACCAGGGACATTCCAGAGGCTGATGGAGCACTGTCTGGGGGATCTTAACTTTGAGTCGGTGCTGATCTACCTGGACGATGTAGTGGTGTTCGGGAACTCCTTTGAAGACCATCTTCAGAAACTGCGGCAGGTCCTGGAACGACTACAGGACCACGGGCTCAAGATAAAGCCTAAGAATGTCAACTCTCAAACAGCGGATAGAGTACTTGGGCATGTGGTCACCTCGAGGGGGTAACAGCTGGCTGCCAGTAAGGTGGAGGCAGTTCAAAAAGTGCCTCGGCCGTGTACACTACGAGAGGTACAAGCATCCTGGGGCTGGCCGATATATACCGTTTATACCCCGCATCGCTCATCCTGACAGGTCCCTTAAATGAGCTAGTGAGAGGTACGGTGGGGGCCCAAAGAATCGCCCTATTGAGTGAGGACCACGGCAGCAAAAAACTTTTGACTCCGTGAAAGAGACGCTGACCAGTGCTCCGATTCTGGCCTATGCACGGTTTGATACTCCCTTTCTGTTGTATACTGATGGAAGTCTACATGGGTTGGGGGCCGTGCTGTCCCAGGTCCAGGAAGGGCGAGAGAGAGTAATTGCCTATGCCAGTCGGTCTTTGAGAGAGTCAGAGCGCAATCCTGACAATTATAGCTCCTTTAAGTTGGAACTATTGGCCCTGGTATGGGCCATGACAGAAAGATTTGCAGAGTACTGGCAGAGGTGACCGTCATGACGGACAACAATCCATTGGCACATTTGGAGAATGCTAAGCTTGGAGCCCTTGAGCAGAGATGGGTGGCCCGACTCTCAAAGTACCAAATTCCACATTAAGTTCCGTCCAGGAGGGAAAAATGGTAATGCCGATGCCCTCTCTCGGGTTCCAGTTAGACTACCATCTCACAGTGTTGACGAAGAGTTAGAAGACACTGAAATGCCCGACCTTGGTCAGTTACCTATGTTCCAGGACGTGGCACACTCAAGTGGGGTGGCGTCTGGGATGCCGATGGTGTTGGAAAAGACAGTGGCTGATTGGCAGAGGGTCCAAGATGGTTGCACAGATATACGGAAGGTGAAGGGGTGGGTCCGGTCTCGGGTCTGGCCCCGGCCAGAAGAGCAGGCCCAGCTGACTCAGGAGGGGCAAAAGCTGTTGAGGCAGTGGGATAAGCTGAGTGTTTCCCAGGGTCTCCTGTGCCGGACCATCTACTTACAATCAGAGTTGCAGCACCGACAACAGATTGTTATCCCCATGTCATTGGGACCAGAGGCTGCTCGGGAAGCTCATGAGAGAGGCGCAAATTTTGGGAGTGACAAAACCTATAAGTGGCTTCAACGACTAGTGTACTGCCTTGACTTGTTAAGCATGGTGTCTGAAGCTTGCCTCAAGTGTCGTACCTGTGGGTTAAGTAAGAGCACTGAACAGCGGGCTCCCGTTCAGACCATCCGGACATCTGCGCCCCTAGAGCTCTTGATGATTGACTATGTGCAGATTGGGTACTCTACCTCTGGGCATTCGTACTGTTTGGTCATGACAGACCATTTCACTAAGTATGCGGTGGCTGTACCCACTAGGGATCAGACTGCAGAGTCTGCTGCTGAAGCGGTCTGCAAGCACTTTATACAGGTGTTTGGGTGCCCACAGAGGATACATTCCGACCAGGGGGCATGTTTCCAAGGGGCTATAATGAGCGAACTGTACCAGTTGTATGGGATTGTGCATTCCCGTACTACCCCGTATCATCCGCAGGGGAACGGAGCTTGTGAGCGGTTTAACCGCACCCTTATCCAGATGCTGCGGACTTTAGAGGACAGCCAGAAGGCTAGGTGGCCTGAGTACCTGCCTGAGCTGATGTGGGCCTACAACAATAGGGTGCACAGTACCACGGGTTACTCCCCACACATGCTGATGTTCGGGAGACCGGGTCGAGAGATTGAGGATCTCCACATGGAACAACCACCGACCAGTACCACGGCCTGGGCCCAGGATCACCGCCGTCGACTGCGGATGGTGCACAAGGTTGTAGAGAGCGTCTGAAACAAGTGGTGCATCCTACCCGCGGCCCGTGCAGAGAGACAGCTTTGCTCCAGGTATCGGCCATGGTCAGGGCTAAGAGGCCACTGGAAGTTTGATGGAGGTGGGAGGCAGTCCCATATGTGGTCAAGAGAAGGGTGGGACCCTGCCATCCCAGTCTACAAGGTAGAGCCGATAGGGGCAGGGGGCCCATCATGAAATCTACACAGAAATATGTTGAGGCGCTGTGATTTTGAAGTGCCCGAAACTACGCCCGAAGTACCTACCCCTGTCCAGCAGCCTCCCTTAGTTGAGGAATGGTGGACTGTCTCGGTTCCGGTGTCAACTGAGGTTCCAGCTGTGTCAAGCTTGCCACCTAGAGAGAGACTGGGGCAGTCAACGGGTCTTCCCCCAGGAGATGTGCCTGAAGCCCCTGAGCCTATAGCCCCACATAGGACACCCATGTGCAATGCTGGTGTACCCCCACAGCGCTATGCGCAAGACGAGTTTGTGTGGGGAAGGTTGCGGAGGACGCCAACTTCGGTATGTGGGATAGCGGAACAGCCGCATTGTATTTACCCAGTAAAATCATATGTGTGACTTATTATTGTAAAGCATTCTGTTGCATTCTGGTGTTTGGCCACAAGATGCCACTGTCTCCGGAAACTGGTGTATGCAAATGATAGACATGTGACTAGAGACATGTGACTGGAGGCATGTGGCAGCGGCCATTTTGGAAGGAACAAGGAAGAAAGAAAAAGAGAAGGAGGGAGGGAACAGATGCTGGCTGAAGATTGACTGGCTTTCCTGCTCCGTTTGGGCTCAAAAGTGTGAGAACCCCCAAAGAGAGAGAAGTGTAACTGTGCGCACTGAAGGAAAGGAAAGAACACTCTGCAGAGACTGAGAGAAGCGACTACATCTTGGATGCCGACTTCAACAGCAGGGATCATCACCCCAGAGCAGCAACTGCCGGCCCTCGAAAAAGGTATACCCGGTCAAAGAAAGCGTGCACGCCAACAAACTAGGACTGTGTGCAGGCCTGTTAGTCCTAGTTAGGAAAGATTGTTTCAGGCCATAGGTGTTTATCCAACTACGCCTCCTGATTCGGGACATTGGATGGGCTTGTTATAGCACTGTTATTTATGCAACTGGTCGCATGTGAGAGGATCGTTTTACTGTATATGTCTGGGACAGCGGGTAGAGCTGGTTAAATTGTAAGCGTCCTGTGCCACCACCGCGCCGCACGCTTTTGAACTGCACCACACACGATTGTTCCTGTCCTTGTATGGTATTAAAAGGTAGCGGGTGTTCGGCCTTTCTGAACCCCATGAGTAGGTAAACTGATCGTGCATCCAGAGGACACACTCTCGGCGACGCGCTGTGTGGCACAGGGGCCTTGGTTACCACTGTTGTTACATGTGTGTTTGTGGGAATTGTTCACAATGCTTTTCTGAAACGTTCAGTAAACTATGGGTTGTTGAACTGGTGTTGGAGTCGTTTTCTTCGTCCGTAACTTCGCTGTATTCCTGGAACCCTACCTCGGTGCTCAGCTTACATGGGTAGGATGTTATCCAAGGAACCCTTCTCAGGCAATATGCAAGCCATCATTGTGTTGGCTGATTTATAAGAATAACGTACAGCTCTGAAATGTTCTTTTCTTTTCTGAATAAAACAGCATAAACCCTTGTTGTGCTACATACAGCCTACAGGGAAGCTACATGAGTAAAACACAAGTTTACAAAAGGTGCTCCAGTTTCAAACAAGACGAAATGGCAAAAATTATCAACCTGGTTCAAGATGCCCTCAACCACCCAAACAAATGTGTGATGACAATTCATCAAGATATTCTGGAAGATCACTATCTGACTATCAGTGAACTTATGGAGTTGACTGGAATTTTATGGGGTTGCTATCAGTGAAGAACCAGTCAAGTGTCTCCCATAGCATCAAGGATCATGTCATGTTTGTCTTCCAATGGTTCTTTTAATGTACGGCATGGAGCCAGGTGTCCTTTTGGTCAGGAGTAATCAGGCAAGGTACATATTTTGCTGCCACGAATTTTATGACCAATTCCTCTGACAGGAACACCAATCTTAGTCTACTCCCCAAGCTCATCAATAGTGAGATGTTATCTTCTAGAATGGCTTGATAAATATTGATCACATTTTAGCAGTTTTGGCAGTTGAAGGACATCTAGGCAAGGTTGATTAATTCAACTTTTACCTCGTTTGAAATGGATGAGCCATCTGTAAATTTGCATTTAACTCATGCCAACTTTCTTGTAGGTTGATTGTAGCATAACAACTGTTTTTTGCTGCCTTTTTTCCCAAAGGGAAACCACCTTTTACAGCTGCACACTGTACGTTTGAATCAACCATTAAATGAGAGATTGAACAACTTGTTGCAAAAAAAATCAGTCAAACGTAGCCTTCTCCAATAACTTGGGTATATCTACACGACATATGTCAAAATACTCGTTGACTCGGTTTACATTGTAGATTTTAGGTCACTTTTTTCCGTCGGATTTACAGTAAGAAAACAAGCCCTATTTATCCCCATAGAGTTTTGGATACAGATCCGACAGACATGTTTGAGACAAGTTTTCTGATGTGAAATACAGCAGATTATTAAACATGTTCTAAGATTTTTCAAAAACAGCATTTTTTAAATCCAACCTTAAGAAAATCCAAGTCGTAAGGACTGCAACTCGGCTTTTCAATTGAAGATTATGGAGATGGATTTGAATCAGATTTTAAATGATTTAAAACCCAAATTCATGTAAAAATCTGACTGTCAATGCTTGTCTTGTAGACAGACCTTAACAATCTGCCCACTGGAAGATGATTCCTGTTTCGTTCAGGTACGCACTTCCATGCCTTTCCAAGACTATATACTTACTTGATATGGGCCCTATATATAAAAATGCTTAATGAAGAGTTTATATACTTACCTACTTGATGAGAGATCTACATCCCTACTTCCTGGGGGCTATATACCTATCTACCTGCTGAAGGACCTATATAACTACCGTCCTACTTAATGGGAGGGCTATATACCTACCTACTTAATAAGCAGCCTATATACCTACTTACCTACTGGGGGCATATATACATGCCTACCTATTTGATAGGTGGTCTTTTTACTTATCTACTTACTGGGGGAGCTATATACCTAACTACCAGCAGCAGGGGGAGGGGGGGCATAAACCTACCAACCTATTTTTGTAGGGCAAAGAAAATAACACATACTTTTTTCAAAGTTTTGCAAGCTAAAAAACTGAAAAGTGTGGCGTGCATGTGTATTCAGCCCCCTTCAGTCAATAGTTTGGACCGCCTCTAGCTGCAATGACAGTTGCAAGTTTGTCCTGGTTTATCACTACCAGTTTTGCATATCAAGAGGATGGACTTTTTGCCTATAACTTTTTGCCTTTCTATAACTGCTGTCACACGGGTTTGCATTTGTGGACAGCAATTTTCCAGTCACGCCACAGATTTTCTATGGGATTTAGGTCTGGTTTGTTACTGGGCCATTTTAACACATGAATATGCTTTGATGTTAACCATTCCATTGTGGTTTTGGCTGTATGTTTAGGGTCATTGTCCTGCTGGAAGGGGAACCTATTCCCTAGTATCAAGTCTTCAGGTTTTCCTCAGAATTTTTTTTTAGCTCCATCCATCTTCCCATCAACTCTGACCAGCTTCCCTGCTGAAGCAAAGCCTCCCCACAGCATGATGCTGCCACCACCATGCTTCACAGTGGGGATGGTGTATTCTGAGTGATGTGCAGTATTGGCTTTCCTCTGTAAAAAGCGTTTGGCATTTAGGCTAAAAAGTTCTATTTTGATTTCATTTGACTAGAGCCCCTTCTTCCACATCCTTGTTGTGTCCTCTACATAGCTACTTGCAAAGAACAAATGGGACTTCTTATGGCTTGCTTTCAAAAAAGCTTTTTTTTTTGCTACTATTCCATAAAGGTCAGATTTAAGGAGTGTACTACTAATAGTTATCCTGTGGACAGAGTCTCCCAACCGAGTTTTGGATCTCTGCAGCTCCTCCAGAATGACCCTAGGCCTCCTGGTAATATCTCAAATTAGTGCTCTCCTTGTCTGGTTTGTCACTTTAGGTGGACAGCCATGTCTTGGTAGGTTAGCAGTTGTGCCATACTCCTTTTATTTAGAGATGATGAATTTAACAGTGCTCAGTGCGATGTTTATAGCTTGGGCTATTTTTTTAAACTTAACTTTGCAATGCACTTTGCCTTAACTTTATCCTTAAGCTATCTGGTGTGATTCTTGAGCTGTCTTGGTTTTCATGATGCTTTTTGTTCACTAATGTTCTCTAACAAAATTTTGAGGCCTTCACAATACAGTTGTAGTTATACTTAGAAAAAATTACATATAGATGTGCTCTATTTATGAATTAGGAGACTTCTAAAGGCAGTTGGTCACACTGGATTTTAATTAGGGGTATCAGTACACTTTCTGTACACTTCACATTTACTTGCTACTTTGTGTTACTCGATCACATAAAATATAAAAAAATATATTTACGTTTGTGGCAGTAACATTTCAAAATGAGGAACTTCTCAAGGGGTAGGGATACTTCTGCAACCCACTTTATATAACTGCCTACCTACTTGATGAATGGGGCTTATATACCTACTTAAGGGGCCGGCTATATACTTACATGCCTGACTGGAGTCTTTACATAAAAGGGGTCCACCTAACTTTCTACCTATTTTGGAGGTATGCCTATCTACTATATGGCAACACATACCAAGATTAAAACTGGGTGCATAAATGGGAGCCCTATAGCCATCCGGTGGTACTTTTAGTATTAGAAGCACAAAGAGGTCATTATCACCATCTGGGGTGTAATAAATGGGGAGTTTATACAGAAGTCAGGCAGAGGTAGGGACATTCTGAAAATAAGGGCAGTTTAAGATGTTTGTGTGGTAAATTCTGCAGGGACAAGTTGTAGCCAGGAGAAGTTGTCTTAGTTGTCTGGGCCACATGGAGAAGAAAAGGGAAAGTGGACAACCCACCAGAAATTATGTCTCCTGTGAGTCTGTGTGTATCAATGGTTATTTTCTTCTGTGTTGGATCAGTGTTGTATTCACAGTCATGTGATAGTGACCTGAGCTGGTGTCTGACCAAGGTGTGGTCAATATATGGCAGTGCTGTTCGTTATATATTGGTGCTTGTATAGCAGCAGTGTACAAATGTCTCTGATTGAAAAAGTGAGTACACACCAGTCCCTGACCTTGTGATTAGAGATTTCTCTGCAGCATTTTTATTTTCTTGCTTGTATTTGTAGTGTTGTCTATTTTAGAAAGTGGTAAGATGTTGTATGTGAGATGGGATTTGTGCCAGGACTGCTTGTTATTCCCAGTCTTTCTCTGCTTGCTGTCAGAGAATTGAAACATTAATGTTTACATTCAGAGTCTGAAAATCTCTCCTGTATTAATTTATTATTCTAGAAAAACCTCTTATCCACAGTTATACAGTATACTATAAGATTATACATTAGTACATACCAATGGCTGTAAGACATCTTTCAATGTCTCCTTTCATCTCCAGGTTCAATGCTTGGTTCACATCATGTTTGCTGTATCTCGTGTACTTTTGGAAAACTGCAATTTAAAAACTTCAGATTGAAACAAATCTAAGAAATGAATTAAGAAACACAATAAAGGGCACAAATTTTAGATAGAGAAAGAATAAACTTCATGTATTCACCATGTTTGTTGGTTACCATGCTTTTGTGTATGACACATAAAAAGCATTAAATGGAGCACAAATAGTTCAAAAGGGATGACTTTTTCCATATGGCTTTGCTGATGTATATGTCAGGTATCTCCTGGTTTCCAGATCTAGTGTGCAACTAGTGTTGCACTTTGGATTCGAATAGGGCCGGTTTGGACTGAATATTTCTGGCAATTGCAGGAAAATTTTTCAACCTGTCACCATCCTTTTGACAGAAAGTGAAAAGAAAGTGTATCTGAATGAATAATTCACTTCCTTTTTCCTATCTAAAAAAAGATTGTGATTGAATGATTTTTATGCAATCACAACAAAATCTGGGTCTAGCCAAACCAGCCCTACCCGGATCTGAAGCACAGCACTGTCAGTGATATTGCTCCAGTATGTATATGTAAAGGGGGCTTAAAATATAACCTTCTGAGTAATACATTTATTTAATCAAAATAATAGTGATGAGAGAATTAAAAAAAATATCTTTTTTATTTTATGTTTAATGTGGTAAATCCATTTACCTCTTCAAGTGTTGTTGACATTTCAGACATTTATGATATACTATGAGGATATGCTACAAAGGTCTAATAGGTGCGGATCCCAAATGTGATCTTGAGAATGGGCCCCAAAAAGCTCTGTGCAGTATGGAGAGTATGTCATGCTTGCACGGTACTCTTCGTTCGGTTCTATGGGAGTTCTGAATACATCTGAGCAACGCGCTACTAGGAGATTACTTTGCAAGTGCAGCCAACTCTCTGTTGTGTAGAGACTTTCGGGGGCCCATTCTTCAATTACTGATCAACAAGCATTCTGTGTAGGTCCATATGGTGCTTCTAGTAGTAATTATTTAAGGAAAATTTTCTACATAACAATAATAAAAAAAAATAAAAAAAATCAGTGTGCACACACACTTGGCTGCAATTATTCAAGCTGGGGTAAAGATATAGACATTGATAGGGATACTTTTTTGACTTACAAATAATCATGAAAATTAAATCCAAAAAAAATGACCCTAGTCTGTAACCCTGAGAATCTTCACAGAACTTGTTAAATCATAACTTTTTTGCAAAGCTCAAGATTAGAGATGGGCGAATTTCTCAAAAATTCGATCGGTCACTTCGCCGAATTTTCCGACAAAATTCGTTTCGTTCCGAATTACTTCGGCACGAATCGCGTTAAAAAGCAGCTATTTCCAGGCTGCACAGAGCCTGCAGGGTGCTGTAGAACGTTGTGCCATGCTTAAATATGCAGAGGGAGCTTGGTTTGGTCTTCATACAATGTTGTGTTTTAGTATGACACGCAGATGACTGCCGCCGCTCTTAGAATCGCTTCACTATAAAATTCCCTGGGCACTTAAGAGGGCAAAACTGACCAAAAAACTCAAGCGGGAATGTAGCCTGATTAAGTCATGCCAGCGAAAGCTGGAAAAAAACAAGCTGAGAGCTCAGGTGGCAACATTAGTGACAGAGTGTGGAGGTGACGGCGGCAGCCACAGCAGCATGAGGTCAGGCAGTGACACAATGACATTCTGGAGGTGGCAAAACACGAGGAAGCCACAGAGTGGCACAATGACTGAGAGCGGAGGTCACGGCGGCAGCAGTATGAGGTCAGGCAGTGGCACAATGACATTCTGGAGGCGGCAAAACAGTATTAGGCCACAGAGTGGCACAATCACACAGTGGTGAAGTCTCGGCGGGAGCTGTATGTGATCAGTCAGTTGGACTATTACATTCTGGAGGTGGCAAAACAGTATTAGGCCACATAGTGGCACAATCACACAGTGTAGAGTCACGGCGGCAGCAGTATGAGATCAGGCAGTGGCACAATGACATTCTGGAGGCGGCAAAACAGTATTAGGCCACAGAGTGGCACAATCACACAGTGTGGAGGTCACGGCGGCAGCAGTATGAGGTCAGGCAGTGGCACAATGACATTCTGAAGGCGGCAAAACAGTATTAGGCCACAGAGTGGCACAATGATACAGTGTGGAGGTCACGACAGCAGCAGCATGAGATCAGGCAGTGGCACAATGACATTCTGGAGGCAGCTAAACAGTATTAGGCCACAGAGTGGCACAATGATACAGTGTGGAGGTCACGACTGCAGCAGCATGAGATCAGGCAGTGGCACAATGACATTCTGGAGGCGGCAAAACAGTATTAGGCCACAGAGTGGCGCAATCACACAGTGTGGAGGTCACGACAGCAGCAGCATGAGATCAGGCAGTGGCACAATGACATTCTGGAGGTGGCAAAACAGGAGGAAGCCACAGAGTGGCACAATGACTGAGAGCGGAGGTCACGGCGGCAGCAGTATGAGGTCAGGCAGTGGCACAATAACACAGTGTGGAGGACATGGCAGCAGCCACAGCAGCAGCATGAGGTC
>JAODAL010049108.1:0-28439 GCA_025379985.1 Phyllomedusa bahiana
ACTCCAGAAGACTTAAAATCCAATTAATTTTTAGGCTGAAAAAAAAAAACTTATAAAAAAAAAGATGTTTTGTAGTTATAAGTATAGGATAAGTTGTTTACATTCAGCTTTCATATATTACATCATCATTATTATACAAAATTATGTCTTCATGTCATAGCCACAATGTAGTCTCTCTAGACCTGTAGCTGATTCTGTCCATATGAGACTGACGTAAATTTAACTCTTTAATGGGACACTTCTATTAGAAAAGAGTATTTCTGTTAAAACCAATGTTTCCGAAAAAAAAAAAAATGGGGGCTGATTTTTGCCAGTATTTTTTTTTTAATTTGGCAGTTCCATGCCATGAAATTATTTATAACATATTGTCCTTCTCTAGCTATGAGATAAAGCTCTTAAATGGCAGGGAAGCCTAATGTCACTTTACTTCAGCTGCTGTTTATCTATATGTAGTCTCATTACAAATAGTAGGTAATGACAAAAAATCACTCTATTCTTCTTTGTAAAGAGATAGATAAGATTAGAGTGGACTTTTTCTGCACAAAGGAGCAGGTTTCTTCACACTGGTTATTGCTGATAATACTTACACCTCTGACCTCATCTAACCATCAAGCAATCCTCTCACTGCTGTGGTATCAGAGCTCACAGAGGGGAAATCAGGGACAAACTGGGAAGTCATGTACATAAATTATATAAATACAACCAACCACCAAATTAAAAAAATCCATTTAATAGTCACATATTTCTTGTCAATATGTGAAAAGAAAAAAATGTATGATAGTGTCCCTTTAAAGATGCAGCTATTTTAGCCCATTAGGACAAATAGCATTTTTTTATTTATTTATTTTTTCATAACTGTGTTCCGACCCACAACTTTTATTTTTTGTCAACATAGCCACATAGTGGCTTGTTGTTTGCTGGAGTTATATTTTTTAATTGCAGCCAAGAGCTGTATTTTTTAACTCCTTTCTGACAGCCGGTCATAATAATTGTAACGGCTGGGTAGTGGAACCGCTGGTCCACCGCAAGCGATGGTAGTTAAGCCACGCCAGGGAACGGAATCTAAGTAGCCCCGGGTATTCACCAGAGCCCGCCGCAAAGCGGGATGGACTTGCTGCGGCGTGAGGCTGCCAGGTCGTCCCCCCTGGCGTGACTTGCCCGCTGGTGGCAGCCGAGGTGCAGGTAGTTTCAGAGTCGGTGTCCGGAATCGTAGTCGTAGGCAGGCAGGGGGTCAGGGCAGGCGGCAAAGGTTGTGGTCGTGGACAGGCAGGAAGGTCAGGGCTGCGGCAGAGGTTCGGAGTCCGAGAAACGTAAAACAAGAGGTCTGGTACACGGTAAGGCGAAAAATATATTTAGGGGAAAGCTTTAGCTAAGGCACAGGCAACATAGATCCAGCACAGAGTGACAGTGAGCGTAACCTTAAATTTGAGGAGGCGTCTGGCAATTAGCCAATTAAAGGGACGCTGGCCCTTTAAATCTTCGGAAACGAGCGCGCGCCTTAGAGGACACGCACGCCTCGGCCGGCAAAGGGCGCGGACGGGACAGGAACGAGGTCAGGTGAGTCCCTGTGCGCTGCGGGACCGCCTCCGTTTTTGCGGGCAGCGTCGCGCCCCGGGCCGACACACACCCGGAGGGGCAGACACGGGTGCGCCCGCGGCCCACGGGCCGAGGAGCGGGGGCACCCGTGACAATAATATGGCTATTCATTTTTTTCCTCCTTACCTCCTCAGAGCCATAACCTTTTTTCATTTTTCCATCTATTTAGATATGAAGACTTTTATTTTGCAAGACTTGTACTTTCTAATGGTGACATTGACTGTACCATAAAATATATGGGGAAATCACAAAAAAATTGTAAATGAGATGAAATGTGAAAAAAACATACTTGCACCATGTTTGTGGTGGTTCTATTTTTATGGCATTCAGTCTTTGGTATAAATTATATGTTACCTGTATTATGCAAGTTAAAACGATTCCGGTAATACCAAATATATAGAGTTTTGTTATGTTTTAGTACTGTAAAAAAATAAAAACATTTTCTATTTAAAAAAATTTGCGCTGCAGCATAATTTTCTGCAACCAATAACTTTTTGTACTTTCACCTATGGACTTGAGTGAGGGTGCATTTTTTTGCGAACTGAAGTGTATTTTTTATTTGTACCATTTTGAGATAGATGAGATACGACTTTTTGATCACTCTTTATTCTATTTTTTAGGGGACAGGAAATGTAAAAAAAATGCATGGGATATGTGATGCTATTTTTAATAGATTGGACTTTTACGGTCCCAGCAATACCAATTACGTGTAACTTTTTATTATTTTATTTCTTTTATTTGTATAATGGCAAAAGGGGGATGATTTGAACTATTATTATTATTATTATTTATACTTTTAAACATTTTTTTTCTCACTTTAACTTTGAGTTCCCCTATTGTACTTAAACACTAGGGCACAATCATTAGTACACCATCTGCATTGTAAAAACATTGCAGAAGGATGTCCAGAGATGGCGGTTACAGCACTTCCTGCCTGGGGCAGAAAGTGTTAGACTCAGATACATGGTGGAGATGGAAGCCTTCATAAGGCTTACAGCTAACATGTTAACCGATCGGCACCCATTGTTTTGGAACGGGGAGTGCAATTCGTATCCAAGTTCTGGCATGCTCTTTGTTCTCATCTCCAAGTCAAGTTGGACTTTTCCTCTGCATACCTTCCACAAACCAACGGTCAAGTTGAATGGGTGAATCAAATCCTGGGTAACTACCTGCAGCATTTTGTTTCAGTCTGTCAGGATGACTGGGCCGGCCTCCTTCTGTGAGCTGACTTTTCTTGCAATCACCTTGGCTCCGATTCTGCGGGAGTGTCTCCATTATTTGTTTTTTATGGTCAACATCCTCATCCTCCTCTTCCTCTTTCAGCCTCATCAGATGTTCCTGCAGTTGATGCTCAAATCCGAGACATTACCATGATCTGGCAAGAGATTCAACATGCTCTGCAAATAGCATACTTACTCAAAGGCGGATAAAAACGTAGGCTCCTCCAATCTTCTCTCCTGGAGATAAAGTGTGGTTATCTGCCAATTACGTTCATCTGAAGATCCCCAGCCTCAAGCTACATCCACACTTCCTAGGACCTTTTGAGGTTATCCGACACATTAATCCTGTGTCCTACAAGCTTCGCCTGCCTCCTTTTATGTGCATCCTGAACTCTTTCCACGTCTCACTCCTCAAGCTGCTGGTTCTCAACTGCTTCTCCCAGAAAACCGTGTCTTGTCCCCTTGAAGCTGAAGTCTGTGAAGTCTTTGAAGTAAAAGAGATCTTGGACAAGAAGATTAGGAAGAAGCATTATTTCCTTATTGACTGGAAGGAGTTTGAGTCTGAAAAAAGATTGTGGGAGCCAGAGAACAACATTAATGCCCTGAACTTTTGAGCAAGTTTAGTCTTTCTCAGAAGAGGGGAAGCCTAAGAGAGGAGTACTGTAACGAGCCATATCCCAGCCACAATGCCAGACCACAGGCACAGCTCTCACTCCCCTGGTCCTCTCTGTTCACTGCTCCTGCTCCGCTGTGGCCTTCTACTCTGGGCTAGTATGCATGTACCTTCTTCCTAGAGTGTGCACGCCGGCTCTGTGAAATCTAAATCTAAAGGGCCAGCACTTACCCTATATCTTGTCCACTCCCCCAGTGTATTTTACCACTTGGTTGGTGTAGTTCAGCTGTTGTTAGAAAGAGAATTGCCTTATCAAATTGTTCCGTGTAACAGACCTCCTGCCTGTTTATCTTGACCACTTTGCTTGTCGCCTGCCCCACAAGATCAACTGGCCTTGCAATGGGCTCTGAGGAACACTGGGAGCCTCTTTAGACTCCGCTTCCTGTCGTGGCTAAACCACCGCTTGCGGTGATGCAGAGGATTCATTTCCAGGAATCCGTAACACTGTTCCTTTTTGAAAAGTTTACTGAATCGATCAACTCAGTGTTGTCAATAGGGGTGTGTCCCTTCACAATTTGACATTGTGCAATCAGTGCTGACAATCAGTGTGTGCAGGGACACCCCATTTAAAAATTGGAATGGCAACACTCAGATGACTGAATAAGCAAGACTGTGGGAACATAAAAACTATGAGTGCCTGTCTGCAAACAAATACCCAAAATAATATAAATAAAACTGTAAAACAAAATTTCTATCTTAATGTGTGGAGGGTAGACCACAGCTCTTTATTAACATTCTAATTGCACATTGGTAGGACCATGCATGAGTAAAAATTTCCCATCAATCTAAACACTATACCAAAGAGGTCTCCAGAATGCCGATACCATTGCTGCTGTGGTGGGCATGTCATAGATGCTCCGTCTTGGTACCTCTTCCATTGACCATCCTCTTTCCTCCATGCACCAGCTATGATAATTCCAACTATGGAGGAATAGATAATACAAGAATAAACCAATAAAAACCAGTAATTACCTTGAAAAAACACTTAGAGAGACATGTATGATAATAGAAGGGACAAAGTGAATTTTCGCATCTGGTTTTTAGTGTATAATGCACCTGAATCTATGAAAGTGGTGTTTGTGCGCTCATAAATCGCGTCTAAAGTTCAACACGCCTTGCCCGTGTGTTTGGCGCATTAAGAAACTTTGGCGAATTACTAATCTGCCAAACATGTGTATAGGCTATAGATAGGCTAGAAATAAAAGAAATGTCATTAGAATAGCATTCCAGTGAAAAGAAACTATGGTAGTTATCTTTCTTGGTGGACCACAGATCACAGCAAAACCTGTGGTGTGCTGGCTCTTGCCATATGTAGAATACACGGGGAGGGCAGCAAAAATAAATTTCAGCACTGATTACTATCTGATAAAAAATTATTTCATTTAATGTAGTAAAAAATAAAAAAATAAAAATCTGAACAAAATTTTTACATAATTCAGAAAAATATATTCAGAAAAATATATTAATATATATTAATCTAAAATTAATTTTAGATTCCATTAATTTTGAATACATTTAATAGGAGATATTTTAATATTTTTGGGATATTATATTTTTATTTCATTTAATTTAATATAGTTTGATAATTATCAGAAATGACTTTTTCTTATTTTTATTGTACTGTTATAAGTTGAGAAATAATGAGAAAATAATGGACATTTTTTGCTCTAATAGCAAACCTAGCTCCACTTCGACTCCTCAGGCTCAAGCAGACCACATTGAAATAGTCCGTAAAATAAGAAAAAGATACTTCGGCACCACACTGTAAACTTGAGGTATATAATCTCTTTATGTGGTATGCCATCACATTAAATAACTTTTAGTCCTCCAGTGTTGCACAGTGAAACAAAAGAAAGCATCACTAAAGTTCAGATATGGATAGGAAAGATAATCTTCACGGCACTCACCATTTGTAAGGTTTAAAATCCAATATTATTCAGCATCATGCAAAAACCATGGCATTCGGGTATACAGGACGCACAAAGAGCAACAGAAAGGCGCACAACGAAAGGTCCAAAGAGGAAATAACTGTACCCATGCACAATCTTAAAAAGGGGGTTGATCCCTGCTTCATCCATAACGCCTTATAACAAAGGGAGTAGCCCAGCCCTCTATAGCCATTTTAAAGGGGTATAGCACTCCTGTCCCCCACAGTTAGTGTCTTGTGTGGCTTGTGCATTAGCAGAGACTTCATATATTTGATAAGGAATAACAAAGGAACAGCAAAGCACCAAGTTCTAAGAGAAGATGCTCCAGAATTGCTGTTTCGCAAGGTAGACAAGGATATATTAAAACAGACATCTCAGGAGATTTCACAGGTCCTATTTAAAGCAATGATTTCATGTGAAACCACAAAAGTGATTGATAAGGTCTGAAGAATGCCTTTGATATGCTGCCGTCCATGTTTGAGTGATAAAGCTATCATTTTCTCCCATTCATGATAAACTTTGACCAAAACATCTGGCAGAATGCTAGCATGAGCATCAACAATTCTGTCTTTAAGATGAACAATTCAGTATCTTCGCAGAAAAGAGCTTTGACATGACTCCACAAATAGAAATACAAAGGAGTTAAATCAAGAGAATATGGTGAGCACTGTACTGGACCCTTATGACTAGTCCACTTTTGGGGAAACTGAACATCAAAACAATCTCTGATAATCTGTTTATAATATGGTGGGGTACCATCTTTTTAGAATTGTTTAGGAAATGTTCCATCAAATGACAAACGAAAGATGGAAATATATCTTCATCTTCAGCTTGCAGACAAAAGAAGAACCAGAATGCCACAAACTCTCCCCAAGACCTTAGGACTCCATTCTATTAGGTACCTTCACCCTGAACAGTTCTGTGACAAACAATGGTGTGAATGAATGGTTATAAAGAGGTGGAAATTTTTCTCTATAGTAGTGTAAATATTTATAGTTAGGGTAACTATGGTATAGGAAGGAGTTAATATGCATAAGTATAAGAATCTATAAGTGTGTAACAGAATTGTAGAGATAAGTGTTTTGTCATTAGGTTATCTGAAGGGGTTTAATGAACTCAGAGTGGGGAGACAGTGCTGCTGGGCTGGCAGACAATAAGTGAACTGACAGGGGAGGAGCTAGAGTTTACACAGTTATAAGGCAGAGTCTGTCAGCTCTCAGTTAAGTTCTGTTCTGAATGTTGTTATAAGTAGAAGTAGAATTGAGTTACAGCAAAATAGAGAACCCTTACTTTTAGCCGGCAATAGACATGGCAGGCCGAGGCAGAAGCCTCACTCACAGAAGTAATACTGAAGAACACAAGAGCAATGGGCGCAATAAGGAAAGAGTAAAACAACAGAGACACAGAGGAGAGGAAGAGAATTTTACATCAGTGATAAAGGTGGGCAGTTTGAGGAACTCTTGAACAGAGTAAGAGACCTCTGAGCAATGTGGGTATTGACCTTAGGTGTTTCTGTCTCTTTTCAGCTTCAGCCAGAGTTTTTGTATGGAACCTTAATGGTTAATTACCTGGGCCAATCCCTGGCTGGGGCAGATATTTATAGTCACCTATTTCCTCCCTCTTTGCCTGTGATTTCATTTTGTTTCCTGGCTTGTGTCTCTTTGCTGTTCATTTGGGTTTCACTCTGGCTCTGGACTTCAGATATTATCTCGGTTATTCTTCTACCTGCTGACTCTGTACTGCGTTATCTCCCAGTTTGACCTCGGCCCACATGACTGATACCTTTCTGTTTTCTGTTGTGTCTGTGCATGTTTGTCATCCATCTGTTTGACCTCTGTTTTGACTAGGGCTTGCTCAGGATAGGCATAAATGTGGGGTTACCCTTATCAGGGCTGTTACTCTGCATAGGCAGGGTAAGCCAGGAAAAGAGTAGGCCGTTCCTGACAGGACCTTTAGAGGACTGAGTGTAAGAGTTTTTAGTTGCCAAGTGCCAGCATTCTGCATGGCTGGGCTGGGACAGGGTCAGCAGCAATTGCCAGCATCCTGCATGGCTGGACAGGAGAGTCACTCAGGAAAGTGGTGTGTTTGTGATATGCAGTAGCATAATGTGTCTTGCCCTAGAAGATCTGTACTGTCCACAAGTAAAGCAACCGTGAGTAAAAGTCTAAAGTTTTCCCGGAACATCGTTGTTTGCTATTATTTATTCAGTCACCGATTCACCACACGCATAATCACTACTACTCATCCCATCTAGGTCTACACCACCCATCATCTGCAATACACCATCCAGCACCTGCATCTCTACACGGTGATACATAAAAAGTAAATAAATAGGGATGTGTGCTGTGTAGTACAGCACAGATATCTGGGGGAATTAAAACAACTCCTTATACAGCAAGGTAGAATAGAGCTGTGTGCACAAAAAAGGGCTTGTGCAAATGTACCTCATTCAGTGGAGTTCACACACTCAGTGAGTTATGTCACCCCAGGATCACCACGTTTGGGGCAGTTTACACCTCAGGCTTTCAATCAGGTTATGTGTAAAAGCCTTGTGTACATATATTGATGACACTAATAGTTCTGGTGTTACACATCTCCACTGTCACAGGTATTTCTGATATCCTAGATGTCACAGACTTAACCCCCTTAGTCAGAAACCATCCTCCCCAAATTGTTTCTCCCTGTAGCAAGCATCATAAAGGAGTAGGGAGACTTATAGACCACACATTTCTCCCTGGGAAAAAAAGGATGTAGAAATAATTTCTCTTCCACGAAGGAAGAAAGCTGTCTCTAGTGCCACCTGTTGGAGAAAGCTTCTCTTTTCTAGTCAAATCTGACATATAGTTTCATAGTTTGTAAGGCTAAAAAAAGACAAGTCGTCCATCTAGTTCAGCCTGTTGTGCTAAGGTGTTGATCCAGAGGAAGGCAAAAACCCCCAATGAGGTAGAAGCCAATTGTCCTCATTTTAGGGAAAAATTCCTTCCTGACTCCAATCTGGCAATCAGAAAAATCCCTGGATCAATGACCCCTCTCCTGAATCCTAGTCACTATAACTTGTTATATTATTACGCTCCAGAAATGTATCCAAACCCTTTTTGAACTCGGTTATTGAATTCACCATGACAAGTCCAACTGGCAGAGAATTCCATAGTCTCACTGCTCTTTACTGTAAAGAATCCCTTTCTATGTTTATGTAGAAAATTTCGTTCCTCAAGACGTAAAGGATGCCCCCTTGTTCTAGATACAGCCCTGTGTATAAATAAATCTTGGGAGAGATCTCTATATTGACCTTTGATGTATTTAAACATATTTATTATGTCCCCCCGAAGCCTTCTTTTCTCTAAACTAAATAACCCTAATCTTGCCAATCTTTCTGTGTACTGTAGTCCACCCAGTCCTTTTATTATTTTTGTTGCCCGCCTTTGTACCTGTTCAAGCTCTACAATGTCTTTCCTGTGCACTGGTGCCCAAAACTGTACACAATATTCCATGTGTGGTCTAACCAGTGACTTGTATAATGGGAGAATAATGTTCTCATCATGTGCATCTATGCCCCTTTTAATGCACCCCATGATCCTATTTGCTTTGGCTGCTGCTGCCTGACACTGGCTGCTACAATTAAGTTTACTGTCCACCAGGATTCCCAAATCCTTCTCCATGTCACTTTTACCCAGTGTTTTTCCATTTAACATGTAATCATGTAATGGATTTCTCTTCCCCATGTGCATAACCTTGCATTTGTCAGTGTTAAAACTCATATAATTATGTTTGAGATGGGAATACCTCTATAAGTGGTCCTCATTTCTCAAGCTTATACAACAAGTGGTCAATGTGGCAGGGCAGTAGGGAATACAAGTTTAGAAGCTTGGCTACATAGCTAGAGGTATATATAGTTGAAACCAGAAGTTTACATACACTATATGAAAAGACACATATGCATGTTTTTCTCACTATCTGACATGAAATTAGAATAAACCTTACCCCGTTTTATGTCTATAAGGATTACCAAAATTATCTATATTTGCCAAATGCCAGAACAATGAGTGAGATAATTTTTTAAGGCATTTTTATTACTTTCTGCAAAATTAAAAGTTTACATACATTTCATTAGTATTTGGTAGCATTGCCCTTAAACTGTATGACTTGGGTCAAACACTTTGGATATCCTTCCACAAGCTTCTCACTTAAGTT
Organism: Phyllomedusa bahiana; assembly: GCA_025379985.1. Lineage (NCBI taxonomy): Eukaryota > Metazoa > Chordata > Amphibia > Anura > Hylidae > Phyllomedusa > Phyllomedusa bahiana. The sequence continues at coordinate 9,609 of JAODAL010049108.1, forward strand.
GGTAGGAATTTTGGCCCATTCCTCCTGACAGAACTGGTGTAACTGAGCCATGTTTGTAGGTTGCCTTACTCGCACCTGCCTTTTCAGCTTTGCCCATAATTTTTTTAATAGCAATGAGATCAGAGCTTTGTGATGGCCACTCTAAAACATTGACTTGGTTATCCTTAGCCACTTTGTAACCATTTTGGCAGTATGCTTCGTGTAGTCCATTCGGAACACCCATTTCTGCCCAAGCTTTAACTTCCTGGCCAATGTCTTGAGATGTTGCTTCAGAATATCCACATAATCTTCTTTCCATGTGATTCCACCTATTTTGTGAAGTGCACCACAAAACAACCCCACAAAATAATGATGCCACCCCCGTGTTTCACAGATGAGATGAAGATCTTAGGCTTCGGAGCTTCTCCCTTTTCCCTACAAATGTAACGATGGTCATTATGGCCAAACAGCTCAATTTTAGTTTCGTCAGACCACAGGACATGTCTCCAAAAATGTAGGTCTTTGTTCCTGTGTGCATTTGCAAACATTAATCTGTCTTTTATATGTTTCCTTGGGAGTAATGGTTTCTTCCTGGCAGAGTGGCCTTTCAGTACTCGTTTCACTGTAGAGAATGACACAATCTTACCAGCTTCCACCAGCATCTTCACAAGGTGCTTTGCTTTTGTTCTTGGGTTGATATGCACATGTTGGACCAAGGCACATTCAGAACCCATCTCCCTCCTGAGCAGTATGATGGCTTGGCATTCCTATCTTTGTACTTTCATATAATTGTTTGTACAGATGAATGAGGCACCTTCAGGTATGCACCTAAGGATAATCCAGATTTGTGCAAGTCCACAGTTCTCTTCCTGATATTGTGGCTGATTTCTTTAGGCTTTCCCATTATGTTACACAAAGATGCAGTGTTTTTCTGGTGTGCTTTAAAAATACATCCACAGTCGTGACTCTAATTGACTCAGATGTTGCCAATAAACCAGAAGCTTCCAAAGATGACATCATCATATGGCCTGTCCCAAATAGTTTAAAGGCATAGTAATTATAGTGTATGTAAACTTTTGACTTTGCAGAAAGTAATTAAAATGCCTTTAAATTCTCTCTCTCTCTCATTATTCTGTCATTTGACAAATATAAATAATTTTGGTAATTCTAATTGACCTAAAACAGTAATGGTTTTTTCTGATTTCCTGTCAGATAGTGAGAAAAAGATGCATATGTGCCTTTTTATATAGTGTATGTAAACTTCTGGTTTCAACTGTATAACTAGCAGAAAGAGGTTGTGATCCCTCTGTATAGAGCTCTAGTGAGACCAGATCTAGAACACTGGGTTCAATTCTGGATACCTCACCTACAAAAAAGACATTAATAAAATAAAGCGGTTAAAAAATAATATAAAACATATCAAGGAACGGATGAAAGAATTTAATTTCAAAAGCCTGGAGGAAAGAATATGTTAAATGTTGAAATAGGGTACAGAAGGGAAGTGTTTTTAATAAGAAGTTAAACAGAAAAACAAGGGACACAATTAGCTAAAAGAAAGCTCAAAGAAAAAAACAATGTGAAAAATATAGTTTTACTGAAAGGTAAAAATAAAAATAAATAACTAACTTGAGGACAGACTAGATGGACCATGTGGTCTTTCTGCTTCTATTCTTTAATGTTATGATATAAATGAATAAATATTGTTCAATAAAGTGTTACAAAGATCCATCCTGGAAAATATGTTAGTCTAGCTTTGATTCTGAACACTTGTTTCTGATTCAGAGCATACTGTTTTAATTTTTTTTTATTTGCACTCCCAGTGTGTTGTTTGTTGTAGAAGTTGGCATACAGAAATATTTTAATCTTAACTTCAATACATGTATAACTTACTGGCCACAATAATGTAAATTATGTTTGTGGCTATTTGCTGTAATGTTGCTAAACATAGATAAAACTATTTTCATGAAGTTAGTTTGCAGTAACAGTGGTTATCAAACTATTAAGATATTCTTATAGTTATGTATACACAAAATAAACTTTCACTTTTAACATGTGTAGTCCTTCATTAAATGTATTATGTGATCGCAGTAAAAACGTAGATTAAAAATCAGTTTTTCAAATTATTAGTCCTCCCACATACTGTAGGTCAAGTCAATGTAGCTCAGTTGTAAGAGAGATTGCAACCATAGCCCTGAGCCACAAATGCCCTACATCTAATTGTACTGCTGACCAAATAAATGTTCACACAATAGGCATCTTTACCTACTCTCTATATTGTTTTAACAAGAAGTGGTGGAATAAGCATCTTCCAGTGATCTGTTTGACCCATGTTACTATTAATATTATGTCTTCATACTCAAGAGACTACATGAATTTTCTATTCATATCAGACTGGAACTGACAATTACCTACATTGATTCTGGATACAGTGGTCCTTCAGCATACAATATTTATTGCTTCCGCCAGGGGTGTTATATGGGCAATATTGGCAGTTTTTTCTGTCAGGAATAGTGATGATTGAGCCCTAAAAAGTTTGAGCCGAACTGTGAACTTTAAGAAGTTTGGTTCGAAGTTTGTGTCGAACTCGAATTTCGAACCTCATTAAAGTCAATGACAGAAGATGTTCAGGTTAATATTTATACCTATACAGGTGAGGAGAATCTGTAATTTGCATCCAGAAGAGTAAACTGCATCCGTGGAACAACTTAGTGAGAAAATTTGGCTCTAAGAGTGACAGAAAAAAATTGAGAGGCTAAAATAATTCCTTTCAATGGCTAACTGATAAGATGAGGACAGCATAGCTATAGGAGGTGCAGCAGTAGCAGCTGCTACGGGGCCCCGTTGACACATAAGAAAACACCGGTATTTGAAATGGCACATGGTAACTGGCAGGAGCCCAGTTTCACTTTTTGCACCAGGACCCAAGAACATGTGATATATGTGGTAGCAGCAAGAACATCCCAATAGGAAACATGGAGGCAGGGAGGCAGCTGGCAGGGCCATAGTTATAGGGGGTGCAGTGGTATCCAGAGCTGCCATTAGTCATCTATTAACTGTTTCAGGGCCCCATGCAGTTAAATCAAATAGGGCCCCCACTCATTACTAGTTCCTATTTTTTAACATATCAGTGGGCCCCTTTTTGATTAGGGCCCCTGACAGGAGTACTGCCCTATTGGCGCCCGTGCCAGTTACCATGGGCCATTTCCAATACCGGTGTCTTCTTATGTGTCAAAGGGGCTTTTGGGACACCTCAGGATGCAGGGTCCCGTAGCAGTTGCCACCGCCAGGTGTGCCTGTAGGGCAGTAAGGGCAGTACTCCTTTTAGGGGCCCTAATCAAAAAGGGGCCAACAAATATGTTAAAAAATAGGAACAAGTGGGGGTCCCATTTGATTTTGCTGTATGGGGCCCTGAAACGCTTTATAGATGACTTATGGCAGACTGACTGATGACTGATGAATGACTGATGTTAATAGATGACTGATGGAATGTGAATTTCACATTGTCAAGAAGACGTGCTACAGTTTACTAGTCAGTGACAATGGCAACCGGGGCAACAAAATCATCAGAGAGCCACATTGTCAGGGGAAAGACAAATACGTTTGTAAGTTATCACCCCTCCAACTGTGCTGAATGTGCATTCCGAGATAACGCTGGCTGCTACACAGGATAAAACTTCTATGGAGTGTTGAGAAAGCTCAGGCCATTCATCCAGTCTGGACACCCAGAAGTTGAATGGGTGCAGATTAAGTCCAAAAACATCGGTGTTGAGCCACAGGTAGTCATGGACCATGGTCTAAAGGCGGTCTCTGTGTGTCTCAATCCTGCCTTGCCTTGTAGGTGTTGGTGAGGTGGTAAACATGGATTGCAAAATGTCACCCAGTAGGGTTCTGCCACACTGCCTGCTGCTGCGGCTACTTGCCATTCTACTGCTGTGTTGCTGACGTTCCACCATGACATTAGAATGTGAAGAAGACACACAAGATGTCTCGAGTTGTTCATTGAGCACTGTCTCAAAATCTGCATTCTACTGTCACCTTCTGTGGGTGGAAGGAAATTGGCCACCCAGTAATCGCAGTTTATTTTTATTACCTTGATACGTGGATAATGTTGCAGGTAATGTAGCATCCAAGCACTCATGTGTGAAATGCTGGCAGGATCTCCAATGCCTTGGGGTCGAGGAGCAATAACGTGATCGTCCTCCTCCTCCTCCTCCTGTAATCTGTGCCAACCTTTTACCACTGAAGGGTAATCAGTGTCCACCCCTACCTCCTCATCCTCCTCCTCTTCCTCGTCCTGACCGTCACCAGAGACCTGGCTAGCCTCATGAACTCTATTCTGTGAGCTGAACTGCCATCTGGCACCCGCCCCTCGAATCACCACCTAAAGAAGGCCTATACAATTGTGAAACAGTAGGGCTTTTTACATCCTTCAGCGAGTAAGGCTCTGTGTCCACCTCCCCCTCCTCCTCCATCACTCCTGGGACCTGCTGCCCCAGAGTGCCTAACGCTTATTCCAGTAAAAATATAACCACAATGATCATGCTGACAGTGCCATCGTACTGACTGACCATTTTGGTGGCCTCTTCAAAACTGCCAAGTATGGTGCAGAGATCCCTCACCTGGCTCCACTCTCTACAGGTCAACAACCCGAGGTCCGCACCACTGCTAGTCAGGCCATGCGACATTTCATAATGGAATTACGCTGCTGCCAAAATCGCTGGAGCATGTGGAGGGTGGAATTCCAGCGTGTTGCCATATCACATATCAGACGGTTGACGGGGAGGCCCAGATGATGCTGCAACGCTGCTAGTGGTGCCGAAGCAGGGTGCGAAGTGTGAGCTAAGACCTCAAGCCTTCCTCAGCAGGCAGTCAAGACCTTGTTAGCACTTGAGAAATTTCTGCACAACCAGGTTCATGACGTATGCCAGGCAAGGGATGTGCGTAAGTCTACCAATCCTAAGGGCAGCAAGGATATTTCTCCCATTGTCGCACACCACCTTGCCTGGCGCCAGGTTCTTAGCATCCAGCCACTGGTCAGTCTGAGTGCGCAGAGCCATCCACAGCTCTTGACCTATGTGTTGCCAGACTACAAGACAAATTAATTTGAGAACGGCCTGGTTTCTCTTTGCATGTGATACTACCCGTCGAGGTTGGGGATTTGGACTCTGCACCATCCCAGCAGTGTGGAAGAGTGTCAGCCGAGACCCATCAGCAGAGGAACTATCATCCACCAAATTCACCTAATGAGCAGTCAGTGAGATGTAATGCCCTTGATCATGCTTACTAGTCCATGTGTCTGTAGTGAGATGGACTTTGGTGGCCACAGATGCAGCAAACGCGCTGAAGATCTTTTCTGTAATGTGGCAGGCCAGGGCAGGGACAGTTTTTCTGGCAAAGAAATGCCTGTTTGGTATCTGATATTGGGGGCATGCCAGGGCCTGATGTGGTCCATCTGTGTCCACCAGGCGGAAAGGCAACATTTCCAAGGCCAACAGCCTGGCAATGCAGACATTCAGGCTTTTGGCTTTGGGATCACTGGGGTGAAAGCTCCCACACCTGGTACACAGAAGGTCGGCTGCCGGACTGGCTGCTGTACGGTGTGCAGGTCACACTAGTGGAAGGGGACGGTGTAGGCTGTGTTGCTGCTGGGAATTGGCCAACAGTATTTGGGACTGGGTATGGTGCTTGCTCATGCTACTGAGGCACATCGGCAGCAGAAGACCGCTTGGGCTTGGAAGTGACCAAGGAGGCAGAAAATGTCACAGTGGTTGGAAGGCCAGGACCAGTGTGGCCCTTTTGCTCCAAGTGATTCTTCCACAGTAATTCATGCTTTGCATGTATGTGCTTGTTAATGCTCATGGTACTTAAACTCTTTAGATCCTTCCCTCTACTGACGTGTTGAAAGCAAACCCAGCATATGACGTCACTCTGCAAATCTGAGGCTTGATCGAAAAAGGCCCAGGCTTCACAGGTCCTGGACCTCTTTGACGGTGAAAACCTAGTACCGGTATTCCTGTTGCCACCACTGACCACGGCTGGCGGAGTAATGTCAGCGGACAGCCTCTCCCTTTCTGAGGCCAGACTCACACTGACACTACCCCATCCTCCTCCTTCTCACCAGCTGCTGCTCAAAAGACCACGTTCAATCCGCAATGTTATCATCATCACAATTGACTTCCTCTTCCTGACAGTCTACATCCTCAAGCTGGGGGCTAGAAGCCACAGGCACTGCAAGGCATTGCTGACCACTCTGACGACAGACCAGCTTCCTTCTCCTCCTCTGAGGGCATCAGCTATTGGGCGTCAGAGCAGACAAAATCATCCTCTTTGGCCTCTTGATCTTTTGAAATGATTTCTGACCCCAACCGCATTGTGTCATCAAAGAGCTCTTCAGAATATGGATTATCTGGAGCGGTCTGTATATTGGGTGACATTTGTGCTCCAGGTTGGACTGATGATGTTGTGACATTTGTGCCCATGACTGAGAGGAAGAGGAGGTAAAACCACTGGATTGGCGCCGCTCTTCAGTACTGAGATTAACAAGGAACCGACCAAGTGATGACAGGCCTGAGGGTCCTGCAAATGATGATGTGCTCGCTTGTGTTGTCCAGAGCACTGGAAGAAGTGCCTTGTCTCATACCTCTAGCTCCATGTCCTACGCCCCTCCTTTCTTGCTTACCACCTCTACTTCTCTCCATGTTCAAAAGCTACATATTAAAAAGCTAAAGATTTGGTAAGAGTCTCATATGCAAGAACTCTAACCGCGAAACTGGAACAATGAACTTTTGGGCACTCAATTAAATTTGCAGCAAGAAAGCAGTATTTGAAAGCAATTTCTTTCTATAGAAGATTTGCTAACGGTGTCCTCTGCACTAGCTGTACCCCAAAAACTGGAACAATGAACTTTTGAGTCACATTTTCAGCAAGAAACCAGTATTTGAAAGCAATTTCTTTCTATAGCAGATTTGCTAACGGTGTCTTCTGCACCAGCTCTACCACCAAAACTGGAACAATGAACTTTTGGCCACTCAATCACATTTGCAGCAAGAAATCAGTATTTGAAAGCAATTTCTTTCTATAGCAGATTTGCTAACGGTGTCTTCTGCAATAACTAGAAAAAACTTATATATCAATACCTATAGGGACAGAAATATTCATCCAAACTATAAAGAAAATAATCCCTTTAAAATTTAACTTTTAATAATTCCTATAAAAAACCTCTTGATATAGAAAAAAATATTTTTAAACAATTGCAATATCATATAAGAATAGGCGTGTTACTTACCACCCTAATACCGCAATCAGTGTTCTTATACGGATGGTGGTTGTAAGGTCCGGGTTAGAAAGCAGCAATGATTCCAATCTAGATGGAAAATGGATTACAATATTCTATCCCTATACTACTTATACCTAACCTTACCCTACCTAAATGGGGCCACTGCTCTGAAAAGAGCGACCCCACACTGGACAACCCCTAAAGTAGACTAATCGCTATTCCCTGTAGCTCCTATGGGAGCGAATAAGTCATACCATTAATCCATAAATTACCCAGACGCGTTTCTCCGAGGGTAATAATTGCGGTATTAGGGTGGTAAGTAACACGCCTATTCTTATATGATATTGTATTTGTTTAAAAATATTTTTCTATATCAAGAGGTTTTTTATAGGAATTATTAAAAGTTAAATTTTAAAGGGATTATTTTGTCTTCTGCAATAGTTGTACCACCAGAACAGCAGAAACTAACTTTTGGGCACCCAGAATAAAGATGGGAAAGATGCAGCCAGCAATAAAAAAAATCCCTAACTATTTCTGTCTATGATCCCCTAAGCTTGCTGTACCCACCCCTAACTAATCTAACTAGCAGCTTTTCCTGCCTAAAATCGCCAAGAAATAGTGTGCTTGCATGCATGCAAACAAGCAGACTGACAGAGAGCAGTGCTTTCAGTACAGAGAGTGAAGTGCAAATGACGTACACAAGGAAATACAGTGACATATATATAACAGGGTCATGTGATTTTAGCAGCCAATGAGAGTCCTCACACCCTCAGTGATGAAGTTTTTGACACTCCTCTGTGCTGTGCATTGATTGGATGGCCACCAAAAGTACAGAAAGCAGCTAAAAATGTAACTAAAAATGGCGTGTCGAATGCAAATTTTTATTGATTGAACCATAAAAAGCGGTTCGGCTTGAGTTCTAAAAAATTGAGTAGTTTGACTCGAACGTAACTCTTCTCTAACCGTTTGATCAACACTAATCAAATCAGATAAATCTTGATATACTAGCATGTAGATTTAGCCTATCCATTGAAGAACACATAAATATTAAGTGAAAGGGAGCATTTAAGAGGATTGTGTGACGTGCTAAAGCAAATTGGCTTTTTGACGCTTGGAATTTTCACTGCCAAAAAAAACATTTTAATCTCCTTATCATTTTATAAAATCTTTTAGTTAGAAGCAACCCAGGTGATGACAAATGATTAAAGACAAACTAAAAGCTATTTCATATAATCATGTATTTAAGCCCTATAACATTTTACCTTTTTCCTGACATATCTACATCAGTTTGTGCAATCTGAGGAATACCAGTGATTATGTTACATAAGGCAATAACTTAATTCCTAGCCTAAAAAGCATTGCAACACATGTGGAGCTCTCACAGAAGTAAATTAATATTGATGAAGAAGGTTCAGCAGCAAAGGAACATGTACTGGCTCGTTTATTTTGAATTCTGTTTAAAGAAAATCTAGAACTTTTCAATTGTTAAAATCAGTCTGAACCAAACTATTCTCCAATCATAGTTACATAGTTTATGAGGCCGAAAAAAGACAGACATCCATCCAGTTCAGCCTACTGTGCTAAAGTGTTAATCCAGAGGAAGGCAAAAACCACCATGAGGTAGAAGCCAATTGTCCTCATTTTAGGGAAAAAATTCCTTTTGACTTCAATCTGGCAATCAGAATAAATTCCTGGATCAACGACCCTTCTCCAGAGTCCTAGTCACTATAACTTGTTATATGATTACACTCTAGAAATGCATTCAGACCCTTTTTGAATTCTGTTAGTGAATTCACCATAAGTTCCTCTGGCAGAGAGTTCCACAGTCTCACTGCTCTAACAGTAAAGAATACCTTTCTATTTTTATGCAGAAACTTTCTTTCCCCTGGGTGAAGAGGATGTCCCCTTGTTCTGGACACAGTCCTGGGTATAAATAGATCTTGGGAGAGATCTCTATATTGATCTTTAATATATTTATACATATTTATTATGTCCCCCCGAAGCCGTCTTTTCCCTAAACTAAATAACCCTAATCTTGCTAATCTTCCTAGGTATTGCAGTCCACCCAGTCCTTTTATTATTTTTGTTGCTCGCCTTTGTACCTGTTTAAGCTTTACAACCCTATAAACTGGTGCCCAAAACTGTACACAATATTCCATGTACGGTCTGACCACTGATTTGTAGCTATTAATACACCCCATAATCCTGTTTGCCTTGGCAGCTACTGTTCTTCTCCAGGTCAGTTTTTCCCAGCATTTTTCCATTTAACAAGTAATCATGACATGGATTTTTCCTTCCCATGTGCATAACCTTGCAATTATCTGTGTTAAAAAAAAAAAAAAAAAACTCATGCAATGCCGAAGTGGTACCAGTTAAAATGTCAGTTCATCCCGCAAAGAAAAACACTTTACACAGCTCTCTGTATGGAAAAAAAAAAGTTATTGCTATCAGAATATAGTGATGCCTAAATATTGCTTTACACAGTAAAAACACTTTTTTTAAAGCATTTTAACATAAAAAATATGTAAATTGGTTATCGCCATAATCGTATCGACCCACAGAGCAAAACTAACTTGTCGCATATACTGTTAAAAATAAAATAAAAACACTACTAGGATGGTAGTATTTTCTTCACTCTGACTTCCAAAAAACAGATTTAAAAGTGATCAAAAAGCCTTATCCCCCCAAAAATGATACCAATAAAAATGTCAACTCATCCCGCAAAAAAAAAAAAAACAAGCTCTTACACAGAAAAATAAAAAAGTTTTGGCTCTCAGACTATGGCGATGCAAAAACTTGTTTTCCTTTTTAAATAAAAGTGTTTTTAATGAGTAAAAGCAGAAAAACATAAAATAAATACAAATTGGGTATCACTGTAATTGTATTGACCTGATGAGTAAAGCTAGCATAGCATTTATACCACATGGTGACCACTGTAAAAACTGAAATTAAAAATACACTTTGTTCAAAAAGCATCACAAAAACCTCAATAAAAAGTGATCAAAGTGTCATATGAACCCCATAATGGCACCAATAAAAATGTAAACTCATCATACAAAAAATAAGCACATAATCAGCTCCGTATACAGAAAAAAAAAAAAAAATTTTTGGGCCCATCGGGACTTTTAAAAGACAAAAAAACGCAATTTTTTTTAAAAAACCCCAGTTTCAAATTGAATAAAAGTACTAAAACTTTGAAAAACTATATAAAATTTTTTTACATTGCAATTGTACGACCTGCATAGAAAAAAGTTATCCGCCCATTTTTTTCCCGGCATGGGTACACTTTTAAAAAATGAAGCCCAAAAAAAACAAGGGGGGAAAGAACTGGGGGGTTTTTACTCCCCATACTTGAATAGTTTTTGGCGTTTAAAGGGGGGTTGGCTAGGGGACATTTGGCGATGGGTCGATAGTCGGCCACCATCGAAAAGGGTTTTTCCCGGATAGAGACCCAGTCGTTTTTTGAGCGATGCCCATTAAAGTCTTTGGGGGGGAAAACCAAACCTTCATTCTTACCCCCAAACGGGGGTGGAAAAGCTGGAATTAACACCCAAACAACGGGGTAAAAATTGGTACGTGAAATCTTGGGCCCCAACAAATTAGGTTATAAAGGGCCACAGAAAAAAAAAAAACACAAAACCAAAAAACTTTTTTCCCTTTTCTTTTTTACCACAGCAGGGACCCTTAAACCTGCATCCCCCAAAAAAATTTTAAAAAGGGTGCCAGAAGGCTTAGATTTGAACCATCATCTTACTTGAACTGGACTTTGGGAATATCCGGTCCTGGAACGCCAGGAGCCCCCAAACCCCTGCTTGCCCCCCCAGATTTTAAAGTGGGGGGGGAAAAAAGGGGGGTCTTTCAACCACCTTTTTTGGGGGTTTAAACGGACTTTGGACTATACCTGTCCTGGGCCCAAAGATGAGCCCCAAAACCTGCAGGGGACCCCCACATTTAAAAAGTCCGGGGGAAAAGGGGGTTTTTTCAACCCCCATTTTATTTGGAACCTGGAAATTGGGCCTATCCCTTTGTCCTGGGCACGCATGAGCCCCCCTTTGCATGCCCCCCCAACTTTTAAAAAAAGTGCCGGAAAAAAAAAAGGAGTTTTTTAAACCCCACCATTTTAGTTTCACTGGACTTTGACTTTTACCTGCCCCTGGGCCAAACTGAAAATGACCCCCAAAAACCGGGCAAAACCCCCAAGATTTAAAAAAGGGGCCCCGGAAAAAGGAGTCTTTCAACCCCTTTTTAGTTTAAAGGGAAACATTGATTTATACCTTGCCCTGGGCCACAGCGGGGGAGCCCCAAACCTGAAAATGACCCCCCACCTTTTAAAAAGGGGTCCCGGGGAAAAAAAAGGATTTCTTTAACCCCCCTTTTTTGGGGTTTCCGGACTTTGGGGGACTATTGGTCCGGGGGCTTCAGCATGCCCCAGGGCCGGAGTTTCCCGTGGGTGCGGTGAGGAGACGGGGGCTGGCTTTTCCGTCTTTTTATTAAACACGCAGGTTAAAATGCCCTGATACGGGGCAACGAAACTGAAATGCTAAAAGCGAGTGGGAAGCGGAAGTTTTGAAAAACCCCCAGTTTCCCTCAGTACCCCACCCAATCCCGGGTTTAGCGTTTTTCCCCCCTCCTGTATGAGTGGGCCCAAATTGAGCTTCATTTGGGAAAAAATGGGGGTTAACGTCCTGTTACCCCCAGGTCCCCTTTATTTTGGCACTTTTTTTTCCATTTTACTCAACGTCCCTGGGGGGAAAGGGGTCTCTGTATTTTGTTCTCTGTCAGGGGCCCCAAAAACCCCAATGCCCACTGAATAATTTAAATTGGGTTTAAAAAAAGGTTTTCCTGTACCCCCCTTGTACAATTTAGGGGAAATTTTTTTTTAAACGGGCTTTTTTGAAACATGCAAGTTTTTTAGTTTTTTTAATTCAGGAAAAACTTTTTTTAAAAATGGGGAGGGAAACCCAAACCATGTCTTTGTTTCTTTTTTTTAAATTTTGTATTAAAGGGTTTTTGGGTCTAAATTTAAAAGGGATTGAAAAGGCTATTTTTAAAGACCCTTGAAAAAAACAATTTCTTTTTTGCAATAGGGTGTCCATTAACAGTGTCCTCCCTATTCCGGGTTTCGGGGAAAAAGGCACCCATCCACCCTTGAGCCCCCTCTTTCCCCATTGTGAAAAAAAAAAATTTTGTTTAAAAACAACATTTTTTAGGAAAGAACCTTTTTAGTAAAAGTGCATTTCCCCAGAAAAAATCCCCCCAAAAAATTCAAAACATGCCCCATGAGCCACTTTTGCCCAAATTGTAAAGAAAAAAATGTCTATTTAAGAAAAAACATTTTTTAGAGAAAGGACCTGTAGTTTTTCGCTTTTTTCAAAGCAGAAGACCCAAAAATTTTTAAAAAAAGGGACTTTTTACCCCAAACTTTTTTTAAAAATTTTTTAAAGGGGAAAAATCCCAAAATTTTTAGAAGCCACTTTTTCTGTTAAAAAGGGAAACCATGATTATTGTGTTTTCTCACAGCAACATGACCCAAAAAAATTTTTAAAATTTTGGGGATTCTCACCCAAGGGTTAAAAATTGTAAAAGGAAAAATGCCACTTAGAAGCCAGTTTTTCTTTTTCCAAAAGGCCCATGATTATTGCTGTACCACAGCAACATAAACCCAAAAAAATTAAAAATTTGGGACTTCTCACCCACTTTTAAAAAAATTGGGGAAAAGGAAAACAGGGCCCCCAAAAAACCATTAAACAAGGGTGAAAAATTGAAAAGGGAAAAGAAAAAAAGTAAAATTTTGGAATTTTGGTTTTGTCATAAAAAACCTTTGTGTCTTTTAGTCTCCTCACAGAAAAACCAGAAAAAATTGAATGTTGGGGGAATTGAGAAAAAAAATTGCGGGTAAGAAAGACCCTTTTTAAAAATAATTTTTTAAAAGAGGACCTTTTCCCTCTTTGGGGGAGGAATGGGAAAGTAGACCAGCAACTAATCGGTGACCTGGAAAATTTGGGGCCACCAAAATTTCATCAGGGGTTCCCATGCCTGATTCATCTTGATAAAAAGCAAACGACCCAAATTTTAAATTTGGGAAAGGGGGGGAAAAGGTTTGTCTTTTAATGACCACCCGGGGTGTGTGAAGGTCCCGGCTCCCCAGATATGACGCTGGCTGCTGGGCAGGACAACCCCTTTTATGGCGTGGGACCCAAAAGGCTCGGGCTTATTCGTAAATTTTGGTTTTCCCCAAAAGGGGTCTTTTGGGTCCGGAACACATAAAAAAAACATGGGTGTTGGACGCGGGATAGTCGTGCACCATGTTTTAAAGCGGGGTTTTGGGTGTTGTATTTGGGGGCCTGAAATTTTTGCATGCTTTTGGGGGGAGGGGGGTAATTAAAGATTGCCAGAATTTCACCCTTTTAAGCTTCCCCAAACCTTGTGTGCTGCCGCTGTGCCGCTACGGCAAATTGGGCGCTCTATGCTGTCACGGCGCTGGCGTTGTTCCCCCCGTGACTTTTGAAGAATGTGAAGAAGACGAAAACAATGTCTCCCGTTGATCAATCAGCAAGGTCTCCATTTCCCGCATTTTTCTCTCTATTTGGGTGGGTGGAAGGGGAAAATGCTGAGGTTTTTTTTTTGTTAAACCCGGGGAAAAAGGAGGGTGGGGGAAACCCAGTAACTGTTTTTCAAATTTTTATTTGGGCCCTTTAAAGGGGATCATGTTGGAGGGAAAAGGGGGCATCCAAACACTATGTGAGAGATGGAAACCTTGGGAAATTTCCCAAGCCTCTCGGTTTTAGGGGCACTAGCAAAATCATCTTCCTCATCTGCCCTTTAAATTCCCGCCAACCCCTTTCCAAGGGGAGGGGGCGTCGGTTTTTTCTAGGAATACCTTCCCCCTCCTCCTCCTCCCCTTCCTCCGGACAGCTTCAACACAGCCCTGACTTGCCTCAGATGATTTCACCCTGAGAGCTGAAAGGGGCCGCCTTTCCCCTAGCTCGGGGCCCCGAACCACTGGGCCCAATTTAAAGGGCCCGATAAAAAATTTAGAAAAATGTCGGGCCTTTTTGGTTTGATGGAGGGGAAAGGATCTGTGTTGATCTTTGTCCCTCTTTCCTCCGTCGCTGGCGGGGGGAAAATGGGTTTTTTTAAAAAGTGGGCCAAAAGGGGGTTCCCGAACTAAGGTCACCACAAAAACTATTTCTGAAAAAGGGCATCATCCGCCTTTACCATTTTGGTGGGTTCTTCAAAACTGGCAAGGATGGTGCGAGGCCCCTTTTTAAAATGCCTTCCCCTCTCGGGGGGGGCTCCCAAAACCCCGAGGTCCACAACCCCTGCTTGTCAGGCCCTGTGTCACCCTTTGTAAATGCTTTAAAGGCATTTCGTGCTCCCACAATTGCTAAAAGCATGTGGAGGGTGGAATTTTCCCGCGTGTTGCCACCGGGGCAACAATGAGCGGTTGACGGGGGGGCCGAGCTGACGCTGAAAGCAGCCAGGGCGGGGGCCCAAAACGGGTTGGGGAACGGCGGAAGTTTCGAATCAACTTTCTTCAGCAGGCGTCCAGACCCGGGTAGCTCTTTAAAAAATTTCTTTGGGCGACAAGGGTTTTGAAATGTGCCAAAGGGAAGGGGTGTGCTCCAGCCTACCGATCTTTTGGGGGGGGCCAGCAGATTTCGCCCTTTTTTCGCACCCCACCTTGCCTGGCACAAGGTTCTTGTTCCCAGCCCCGCGCTCGATTCGTTTTCGGAGAGCCCCTCCACAGCTTTCCTGCCCGTGTTTTGGGTCTCCAAGGCGATTTTAATTTTTTTCACGGGCCCGGTGTCCCCTTTGGGGATGTGATGCCACCAGAGGGCCTTGGGGGGAAAAAAGCCAAAGCACCATCCTGTGGTTGAAGAGCGGGGCGCCGAGCCTGGAAACCCCCGTTTACCCCCCAGAGAACCACCCAGTACCCGTGGGGCTTTTACAGAGATATAGCGGCCTTGGCCGTGCTTTGAATTTGTCCATGTTTTTCGGTTGGGTGAGTTTGGCTTTTCCGGGGCACAGTGCAGACAACGCGCTTGAAAAATTTTTGATGACATGTGGTGGCCAGGGTAGGGGCGGCTTTTCTGGCAAAAATGCCTGCTCCCGCATCTGGTTTTTTGGGGCAGGCGAGGGCCATGACGTGGCGGAAAACCCCTCGTGTTTCCCCCAGACGGAAAAAAAAAAACATTTCCCCAAAGGGCCCAAAAAACCCGGCAATGGCGACATTCAGGCTTTTGGCTTTGGGGGTGGTTTTTGGGGTTTTTGTGTTTTTTTCTCTCCCAAAACCGGGAAAACAGAAGGTGGCTGCTAGGGCTGGCCGCTGTACGGGGGTTTTAAAGGGCGTCAAAAAAAGGCCCGGGAAAGGGGAAGGGGCAAGGGGGGTGGGTCTCTGGTGGTGTGGTTTGGTTTCCGGGCGACGCTGGAGGCTGAAGCGGAGGGGTTTATTTCCCGATCATGGGGAATTGAAAGGGCATGGGGCAGCTTTAGGAACGCTTTTGGGGGTGGCGGAGGGGAGGAAGGGAAAAGACAGAGGGGGTGAAAGTTTTGGTTTGGGGGGCCCGGCGTCGGTTGGCCTTTTTTGGCCCAAATGTTTTTCCCCCCCATTTAACTCAAGCATTTGCTGGATGTGATAGACATGTTTGGGGGTGGTTAAAACCCCTTAAGGGTTTGTGCCTTTTATTTGCGTTTTCCCCCAAAAAGGGGGCCCTATGAAACGCTGGGGGGAATCAGAGACTTGCTCAAAAGGGAAAGGGCCCCGGCCTTTAGACGGGCCTGGAAATTTTTTACGGCGAAAAAGGAAGGGGGCGGGGGGTTTTCGCTGACCCTGGGTGGCGGAATTTATAAACAGCGGAAATTTTTGGGGAACCGCCCTCTCCCTTTTTTTTGGGGGGGGGAAAAACCCTATTGGGCCCCCTTTCCCCATCGTTTTTCCTCCTTCCCCACCACTGAAAAGGGGGGGCGGTTTTTGCAAGCAAAATTCCCGCGGAAAAAAGGGCCCAGGTTTATCCTCAATGTGTCATCCTCTCATCATCAAAACAGGGGACTTGGTTTGTCCTGGGGCTTTCTGGGTTTCCCGGGAAGGGTGCCCGGGGTACAAAGGCAAGGGGGACTTTTGGGAAGGCGTTCGACCCCCCGGGATTTTTGCCCATTTACCGGCTTCCTTCACCTCCCCTTTATGGCAAAAAGTAAAAAGGGCGGGCGAGCAAATAAAATCATCCTCTTGAACTTTTTAAAAGGGCCCTTTGACCCCCAACCGCATTTTGTCTCAAAGAGGTCTTCAGACAATTGGGTTATCCCCCAGTGGTGGGGTACACAAGTTGACATTTGGGCTGCTTCATGTTGGGGGCGGATGCTGATGATGTGATGACGGGGGGGGGGCATTTGTGGGGCCCTGATGGGAGGGGCGGGGAGGTAAGACTGCTAAAAAGCAGGTTCAAACCCCTGGGAAGGGGCGAAATTTGGGGACGATGTTCGGGTTTCTTGATTCAAAAGGGCCCTGACCCAGCGATGAAAAGGCCCGCGGTCCTGCAACTGACGATCCGGGTTGGGGATGGGGGTTGTCGCCAACTGGGGAAAGGAGCAACCCCTTTTTTTTTTTTTTTCCCCCCTACCCCTACCTCCATGTGCTAACCCCCTCTTTGCTCGGCTTACCCCCCGCATTTCCCCTCCTTTTTCGAAATCTAAAAATTTGAGAAAGGGATGGAATTTGTTTTGGAAAAAATCTCTTTTTAAAAGACGGCAAATCAGCTATTCTCAAAAACCCTCTAAACAAAAAAAAAATTTTGGGTTCAAATTTAATACAAGGTGTTTTTTAAAAAAAATCTGGGCTGGGCAAAAATCCCAAAAAAAACGTTTTTGTTATTTTTCCCTATAAAAACACGGTATTTTTTTTCCTTTCAATTCACCCGTGGGGACTATAGAATTGCTGTTTTAAGATTTTAAAGGGGGGTTTTCTGCTTTTCAAAAGATTGGGTTTTAATTTAAAGATTTTTAAAAAAAAAGCAGCTTTGCAAAAATTTTGTTCATTCAAATGTTCCCACTGATTTTTAAAGGGTAGCCCTGTTTTAGTAAATTTCTACATCAGCTTTTTCAAAATCTTTATTTGCAGGGCCCACCCGTTGTTTCCCTTTTTCTTTCTGGGCCCGTCAGGTTGAATGAAATCATCACCCTTTTAAGAAAGGGCAGAGCAGAGAGCCCCTTTCCCCCACAAAAATTTTTCTGTAGTGGAAAGGGGGGGGGAGGAGGACTTTTGGGGTCTGTGTCCTGGATTAACCCTGTGGTGTGGCCTTTTTTCCTCCTCCCCCTACACAGATAGATGTGGGCGCAGTTTTTACCCCGTCTGTTACTATAATCATGATGTGTCTTTGGAAATGTGACTATAATAATACTATACAGATCCCGGGGGCATGTGAATTTTTTATGTTTCCTGTATTAGGGACACATCCTTAGTATAGTAACAATGCCCTTGGGTTTTTGCTTTGGGGATGTGGAGAAATTGTAAGCTAAAACAGGGGATTTTAGGAACACATTTCAAACCCCCCTGCTCTTTAGCACACCACTTTCACACTCATAGATCAGCCCTCTCCCGCAAAAAGACCTAGGGGGACACAACAGGGGGGAACTCTGAAAAGCCCAAAAAACCCCCCCCCCCCCCTGTATAGAAGGTTACGTAGCTGCCCCGGGGTGCTGATGGGGGGGGGGGAGGGAGCAGAAAAGACAAAACCCAAAAAGCCCGCCCCTCAGTTTAACTTACCCGGGGCACTGACAGGGAAAAACCGTAATGGACAAATCCTTTAAGTGGAGTGGCAATGAACAAACTGGGTGCCAAAAGTTAAAAAAAACACGTACTGTTATGTTTTTGTTATAAAACAGGGTTTTTTTTCACCTTTCAATTCACCTGTGGTGACTATAGAATTGTGTTTTAAGTTTAGTGGATGCTGCGTCAAGAACAAAGGGGTGCCAAAAGTCAAAAAAAAACGTATCTGTTATGTTTTCGTATAATACACTATTTTTTGCCCCCTTTCAATTCACCCGGTGACTATAAATTGTTTTTAAAAATTTACGTGGGTGCTGCTCAAGAACAAAAACTGGGTGCGCAAAAGAAAAAACACGTATCTGTTATGTTTTGAAATACACGGGATTTTTTTCACCTTTTTTTCACCTGTGGGACTATAGAATTGCGTTTTAAGATTTGTGGATCTGCGTCAATGAAAAAGCTGGGGGCGCAAAAGTCAAAAAACACGTATCTGTTTTGTTTTCGTATGATACAACCTGGTGACTACAAGATGCTGGATTGTAATTTTTTAAATCAAGGTGGGTATATCAACACAGGTGAATGGGTAAAATTTAAAATGAAAAACCTATCTGAAATGTATACTGAAATAAATGTGAGTTTTCACCTAACAAAGAGCCCATTACTAAAAGGATGTGTATCCAAATTAAATTCAGGGGCCCAAAAATCCCGGAAATAATTTTAATAGCAAAATGTTAATAAAAAAAGATATTGCAGTGCAAATGTCACAAAAGTCTTGGTGAATTTATCCCTGTTCTTTATAGATAGAGCTTGT